>LPNX010032115.1:221491-242674 GCA_001517045.1 Pseudotsuga menziesii
CTCACAACTTCCTCAGAGATAGAATGAGCACTAATAGTAAAAGTAAAACCCAAAAAACATAAAGGTGATCTTCAATAGCTGATCTCTCTTGCTTGTCCCAACACTTCCTCTCTCACTCATGCGCCCCAGTTGAGTGAGTGTGTATGTCTCGAATAGAGAGGCTCACTCTCTATTTATATTCTTTCGTTCACTTAATATTTGACTCAGTTATGTAGGCTCGAGTAATCCTAACTCAATTATGTAGGCTCAAGTAACCACAACTAGGGTATTAATGACCCGACTTACAACAAAGGGGACTTCCTCATGAAGTTTAGTAATTCTCCCGATAGGAACATTTGGGTACAAAGAAATACAAGTGATTATTCCGATAGGAGCATCGGGGACCAATGCAATACAATATATACAAGTGAATACATTCCGAAGTTAAAAATACATCAACACTCCCTCCTAACTAGGAAGTTATTATCTTGACACAATTCATCAACACAAATCTTATTCTGTGGATCATCATCAAAGTTGGATCATCACTGGATCATTATCAAATTTGGATCATCACTGGATCATCATCAAAGCTGGATCATCACCGGATCATCATCATCATTGCTTCCGCTATCTCGATCAAATGGTGCTATCTCTCAATTCTATGCGCCATAAGAAGTTCTATAGAGCCAGCCCATTTTCATGCTAGTTGTATGCCTAGCCTATATGTAGGTCTTCATCTTCTTCAACACTTATATCTGACCCAGTCAGAAAGGCCCGCCCAACACTTGCATCTGACCATGGGAGGAACACATCCACCACCGTGTCAGAAAGGCATGCCCAACACTCACATCTGACCTCATCATGTCAAAAAGGCCCAACACTCACATATGACCTCTGTTGGAGACATTTACCACCATACACACTCATTTTGGTCAATTTGTCCTAGTTAAACCACTATCCTAAGTTTTATTGACTTAATTGACATTAGAGGAGCATTGTATGACATCATCATGAGCACACCCATGCCTACCTTCAGTCAAGGAGGCTAACTTATCCTTCTCCTACATTCGGGGAGGCTAATTAGAGCACTCCGAGGGTGATCTGAGTGTCATAAATACCCCATATTGCTAACTGATGGTTACAATCAGTTAAATAGAGAAGTGAAGGCACCTTCCTTCATTAAATTGATTATTTAATGATTATTTAATGAACTGGAGTCAACAGGGGTGCCTCCAACCACTTCTGATGGTCAGTTACACTTCAGTTAACCTCATTGGGGTTCATTGGAGTCATTGATGCCCTACCACTTGTTGGTTGGCTTGGAGTGACATGTGTCTGAGCTACTTTCAGTTAGACTCAGTAATTTATTGCACTTCGACTCCAGTTAGGGATTAGTTGAGTCAATTCGAGTTTTGATCAGTGGTTAACTTGAGTGTTGACTGTGGCTTACATTTAGTTAAGCTAGACTCACTCATTCAATTCGAATGGCCTCCTTGGGAATTCGAATTGTCTTAGAATTCATGCTTCCAGCATGATCATTGTATTGTATTATTCATTATTCATTTTATTATACAGAGCTGCTACTTCCATTGCAGCACCATTTTGCCAATTTTATGATTATCTGTCTATATTCTTTGTGAGATTGTGTTTTTAGTTCCTAGACCACTGTGAAAAATTAATATGGTATCAAAGCACATGGCGAGACGAAGCTCAGATCTCTCAAAAACAAGGTTTTTGACAGATCTTGCATGAAAATTGAGCAATAGCTCAAAAATCCAGCACTGCACCAGAAGCCAAGGCTTACCACTTAATACCCCAAGTAAGGAAATTGTTGATCAAGATTGCTTGATTGACTATGTTGGGTGCGATGAAAGCCTAAATTGTCCAGGATGTCTGACCTTACGGTGCCCCTTTTGTTGTGATTTTCAATTTTTAACAGGTGAAAGCATTTGCTCCAACAGTTTCAGATGGCTTTTTCTGTAGAACTCTTGACTCCATTCAATTTCCACTCATGGAAAGGAGACATGGAGATCCACCTACATGATAGAGGACTCTATAGGGTCACCATGGACACTGAAGAAGACCCTGCTTCTGTGACAGACAAAGATAGATTCTTGAACAAGAAATATGAAGCATTCGGATTCTTGTGCCTCTCTATTTCCTGGGATCTTCTTTTCCATATCTCGTGATTAAAGACTCCAAAGTAAATATGGGAAAAATTGGAAACCCTATATGGAAAGCAGGATGATTTAAGAGTATACCAGCTTGAGAATGAGTTGATATCTCTCTAGCCTTCCAATTTTGAGACCTTGAATGAATTTTTCACAAAGTTCAAGCACATTGTCTTACTGTTGACGCATTGCAAAGTGGAGAAGGAGGATGATCAGCTCATCCTCACCATACTCTCCAAACTTGGAGCTGATTACTTAGTTTTTGTCTCTGCATTCCATGCGGGGAAGCTCACAACCCCTGGATGGAAGATTCCTTCACTCAATGCCTTCATTGAGTCCTTAACAAGTGAACATGATAAGCTTGTCCATATGGGGATCATCAGATCCTCCCTTGATCAATCCCTCCATGTCTCAGGGCCCAAAGACCTGAAGGGTAAAGGAAAGTAACAGAAGAACCCAAAAACTAAATTCAAAGCTCCTAAGCCTAAAGTTGAAAACCAGCAGCATGATGAGTCTTCCGACTCAAAGAAGAACAAACAAAAAAGGGCATCATGGAAAGGAAAAAGTCAAGTGTTCATACTGCGAGAAGGGATTCCACCCTGAACATGCCTGCATAAAGAAGAAACTTAATAAAGCTACCTATCTCCTTGAGAGAAATCACATCAATCTTACGAAAATCTTTCAGAGGAGAGATCAACAATATCGGGAACCACAGCATGAAAGAGGTCATGCCCTCATGGAAAGAACTTCAAAGTCCAAAGCACTCTTGATTGATTCTGGAGCTTCGAACCACATAATGGCTGAAAGAGACTACTTATTATCTTTGGAGACCAGCAAATCCATCCCCATCCACCTGGGAGATGACTCCACCGTCATTTTAGAAGGACAAGGTACTATTGATCTTGAGAATGGCTATTTTTCAAATGTTTTGTATGTACCGTCTCTCGAATCAAATATCCTTAGTTTCTATCAAATGACACATACGGGAGTGTCCAAGAGATTATCCTTTAGCCCAAATTATGTATAGATCATGGAACTTGCATCTGGGAAACTTGTTGCAAAAGGCCTTGCAAACCACCATGCAAAAGCCTATGATTTTTCCCATTTTGTGGCGGATGCAAAGCCCACCGCACTGCTGACTCATGGAAATGAAGTTAGTCGACTGTGGCACGAGAGGTTCAGCCATCTCAACTTCAAATACTTGCAGAAATTACTGAAAAAACTCCATGGTTGAATGCCTCCTGATCATCAAGGCAACCACTGGAATTTGCAAGGGCTGTGTTGTTGGAAAGCACCCTGAGCACAAGTTTGATCAGGGGAAGGAAAGCCAAGCTACATGCATCTTGGGACAGATACATTCTGATATCAGTGGTCCCATTCCTATCACATCCATGAATGGATCAAGGTATGTTCTGATTTTTATTGATGATTTTTCCAGGTACACATGGGTCTTCTTTATCAAAAAGAAGTCTGAAGTTTGTGAAAAATTCACTGAATTGAAGGCCTTGCTTGAGAATGCATCTGGCCAAAAGGTAAATACCTTCAAGACTGATAATGGCATGGAGTATGTCAGTAATGAGTTGTTGTAAATATTCTCCCAAAATGGTATTCAGGTCGATCATTCAATTCCCTACACTCCCCAGCAGAATGGTGTAGCGGAAAGAAATAATCGCTCTCTCAAGGAGATGACCACCTGTATGTTGGAATCATAGAAGTTGGATGAAAATTTTTGGGCTGAAGCCATGGATGCTGTAGAATATATTCAGAATAGAGTGCCACACTCATCCATGAAAGGGAATACCCCTTTTGAAGCATACTTCAGACACAAGCTGGATGTGTCGAACCTGTGGGTGTTTGGGTCCACTGCATGGGCCCGAATTCTACTTGATAAAAGCAGGGCTTTGCAACTGCAAAGAATAGAATGTCTATTTATTAGGTATCCTGATGAATCAAAAGGTTTCAAGCTGTTGGATATCAAAACAAAACAGATCATCATCGAAAGGAGTGTCAAGTTTGATGAGCCTCTTCAGGAGGTGGAACTAGTGAAGGAGAAATTTGCTGAATTTCCTTCCTATTCTATTGAATATTTGGATGATGAAATTGGGGGTGATGACCCTAATTTGGATCCTCTAATTTCTGATATCAGTGTACATCAAACATCATATTCTGAATTAGAACCTGAGGTACAAAATCATCTCCCAACATGGGTCCAACAGACACTCTCCTCTGCAGGAGATAACATTGGACATCCCGATGATCCAAGGAGAACCCGGTCTGATTTCCAAAGAGCAGGTATTGCGATCTCTTGTCCTGATTATTTGCTGTCCAAATATCATTATTTGATGATAATTTCATACCCAAAGTCCTAATACCATGCTCGGAAGGATCCGAGATGGAAATTTTCCATGGATGAAGAGATGAATTCTCTTCAGAAAAACACTACTTGGGAGCTAGTTTCTCTTCCTCTGGGAAGGAAATTGGTTCAATGCAAGTGGGTGTTTTGGACCAAGTTTGTTGCAAATGGAATAACCTGTAAATATAAGGAAAGTCTGGTGGAAAAGGATTTCTCCTATGTCCAAGGTGTGGACTACCATGAGACTTTTGCACCGGTTGCAAAAATGGACTCCATCCGCCTAGTTTTGGCAATTTCAACATCTAAGCACTGGGAAGTGCATCATATGGATGTTAAGTCAGCCTTTCTACATGGAGATATTAAGGAGTAGATATACATGAAGCATACTAAGGGCTACATCTCTGATCCATCTTTGGTTTGCAAGCTAAATAAGTCACTATATGGGTTAAAACAGGACCCAAGAGAGTGGTATTCCAAGATGGATACCTTCCTTCTCTCGTAAAAATTACAAAGGTGTAGATCAGATCCAAATGTGTATATACAATATTCTGATGGTAATTTGATTATTATTTTTTTATATGTTGATGAATTACTGATCACAGGTAGCACATTTGCTTCTATTTCAGTAATCAAAATTGCTCTCCATAATGCATTTGAAATGACCAATTTGGGGCTCTTAAAACAATTTTTGGGGATCAAAATTGAGCAAAATTCTGATGGGATAATGGTCACTCAGTACAAATAAATATCATACCTATTAGTAAAGTTTAACATTGCTAAATGTAGGCCCGCACCATTCCCTTTCCTTTCAGGGATCAACCTTGAAGAAGGAAAAAGCACACCTCCCATGGACTGCACTATTTATCGACAACTGATTGGTAGCTTGTTGTACTTGACACATTCTCATCTTGATATCTGTTATGCCATTAATGTTGTATCAAGATACATGAATTAGCCCCATGATATTCATTGGAAGGAAGCCAAGAGGATCCTCCAGTACATTCAGGGAACCAGGAGCTACGGCATTCACTAAGCTACAGAATCCGAGCTAGAGCTGGTTGGATACACAGATTCCAATTGGGAGGGTGATTCTATTGATCAGAATTCAACCTACAGATATTTCTTCATGTTTGGTTGTGGCCCCATTTTCTGGTCTAGCAAAAATCAGGCTGCCACAGCATTGTCTTCAGCAGAGGCCGAGTATCGAGGAGCGGTGAATGCTTGCATCCAAGCTATTTGGTTGTAAGGCATTCTTTCAAAGTTTGATATTGGTAGTACTTTGTCCACTATCCTATTTTGTGACAATCAAAGTGCTATTAATATATCCACAGATCCAGTTACCAGGAAGAGGACCAAGCATGTAGAGATACACATGCACTATATCAAGGAGATAGTGCATGACAGGACCATCATTCTGCAATACTGCCCAACTGATGAGTAGATTGCAGACATCTTCACCAAGAGATTTTCAGAAAATAAGTTCACTTACCTTCGTTCACTGTTGGGGTTGAGTTCATCAGGGTGATCCAACAACTTTTAGTGTTCAACTTGAGGGGGGGGGTCCCACTGGGTTTTCCCTCTTTTCCTCACTTAGTTTGTTTTTGAGCATTATTTGAGTTTCAGTATTGTACAGGGTGACCTATGGCCTTTATTGTCAGGGCCCTATCATTCTTATGCACTTTATGTTTTCTACTCTTCTTGAGTATAGCTTAAGGGGCGGGGGGTGTTGGAGACATTTACCACCATACACACTCATTTTGGTCAATTTGGCCTAGTTAAACCACTATCCTAAGTTTTATTGAATTAATTAACATTAGAAAAGTACTGTATGACATCAACATGAGCACACCCATGCCTACCTTCAGTCAAGAAGGCTAACTTATCCTTCTCCTACATTCAGGAAGGCTAACTAGAGAACTCTGGGGGTGATCTGAGTGTCATAAATGCCCCATATTTCTAACTGATGGTTACAATCAATTAAACAGAGTAGTGTAGGTACCTTCCTTCATTTAATTGATCATTTAATGAACTAGATTCAACAAGGGAACCTCCAACCACCTTTGATGGTCAGTTACACTTCAGTTAACCTCATCGGGGTTCATTGGAGTCATTGATGCACTACCACTTGTTGGTTGGCTTGTAGTGACATGTTTCTGAGCTACTTTCAGTTAGACTCAATTATTTATTGCACTTTGACTTCAGTTAGGGATCGGTTTATTCAATTAGGGTTTTGATTAGTGGTTAACTTGAGTGTTAATTGTGGCTTACATTTAGTTAAGCTAGAATCACTCATTCAATTCGAATGACCTCCTTGGGAATTTGAATTGTCTTGGCATTCATGCTTCCAGCATGATAATTGTATTGTATTATTCATTATTCATTTGATTATACAGAGCTACTACTTCCATTGCAGCACCATTTTTCCAATTTTATGATTATCTTTCTGTATTCTTTGTGAGACTGTGTTTTCAATTCCTAGACCACTATGACAAATTAATAACCTCATCATGCCAGAAAGGCTCATCCAACACTCATATGTAACCACATCATGTCAGAAAGGCCCAACACTAACATATGATGTCATCATGTCAGAAAGGCTTTTCTAGTACTCACATCTGACCACATCATGTCAGAAAGGCCCATCACTCACATCTGACCTCATCATGTCAGAAAGGCTCTGCACTTACATCTGACCATGGGAGGCCCAACCTGCCACCATGTCAGAATGGCTCTGCACTTACATCTGACCATGAGAGGCCTAGACTGCCACCATGTCAGAATGGATATGCACTTACATATGACCATTGGAGGCCCAGCCTACCACCATGTCAAAATGAATCTGCCCTTACATCTAACCATGGGAGGCCCAGCCTACCACCATGTCAGAATTGCACACGGACTCATCACTTCCCCTTGGAAGGAACCTTGATCTGGAGAACACCAAGCTTCTCCCTGAAGTACTCAAACTTCACTCTTGTCATTTCTAGCATAGAATCACATTAGGGCAGACTATGTCTAAGGATAACCTGCGAGCTTCTCCATGAATGATTCCATCTGAGGACAACCTACACAACTGTTTACGTCTGAGAAACCTACGAGCTTCGCTAGGATTTAATGCTCAGACAACCTATCTCACTGGCTATGCTAGAACTCCCTCTTTTGAGATATCTCGATCTGGATCACATACTAGAGCTTTACTGCTCCTCTCTACATCATACAAAAATGCAAGTTAGATCAATCAAATCAACTAGTAGTTTCCAAAAGAAACATACTACCTCACAAATGGCTGAGCAAGTAGCAACATATTTTTCCTCGGTTGTACTTAGTGCCATGCAGGACCGCTTCCTACTAAACCAAGAGATCACACCTAATCTCATATTGAAGCAACACCCCTAAGTGCTCTTCCTATCAATGATATTGCATGCCCAACCCAAATCACTACATGCCCAACCTGAATCCAGATAACACTCCAAGTTAGTCTTCTGATCCGCTTCATACTTGAGCCCATAATCAACTGTACCCTTCAGGTGAGTTAGAATATGCTTTGCAATAATCAGGTGAACATGTCTCAAATCAATGACCCGATCATCTGATGATACATCGTGGCATCTCTGATGAAGCATCACTCAATAGCTTTAGGATCGATGCCATAGGTGTGGTCAAGGCCTTGCATTCCATCATCCCGAACCTATTCAGGATATCCACTGCACACTTCCCTTGTCCCAAGGATATTTCATCCACATTCTGCCACACCTCCATGCCTAGAAAGCAGTGCATCATATCCAAGTTATTCATCTTGAAATCAGTAGCAAGTCTCATTCTTGCAACTTTAATGAGTTCTTATTTTCCATCAGGAACAAGTCATCGACATATAGTATCAGCATCACTGGTATTCCACCTTCAACCTTGAAGTAAAGGTTGGAATCTGCTTTACTCTCGGTACAGCCTAGAGTTATTAGTTAGTTGTCCATCCTTTCCTACCATGTTGAACCTCAGAATATTCTATAGTCATTCCCTCTAAAGTGGAGTATCATTCTCCCTCTTCCTTTCATACTCTATGCATTGACACATTCTATACTGGAGTGACAAGTAGCTTCCTCTGTTACTAATATTCTATGTATCCATCTAGGGTCACTGGATACCAATATCCTCTATCTTGAAAATGTTCTCCTTGCACCCATCTGTGAGCTTGTCATCCTCTATAGGATTTCATCTTCAACCTTGTAGAAAAGGTTAAGATCTTCATCACTCTAAGTGATATTCAAGCTCCTCATTGATGTGTTATGCCATGGGTTCCTTTTGAGCTCGTATAAGGCCTTCTTTCATTTTCACACATGATTCTGCCTTTCATGTGTCTTTCTAGTGGCTGCAAATGTCTCTTCGTAGTCTATGCCTTCTTTCTGTGAGAATCCTTGTGCTACAAATATTTCCTTGTATCCCATGATGTTTCCATCTAATACATGATGGAACTACGAACTTCCCTTTAGGTTTCGATACTGCATCCTAGATATCATTCTTCTTGAACTGGTATTCTCCTTCCCTTTCTTTTTGGCTACTTATTCATAGCTGGAAGGTTTTGCATCAATGATGTCACTCACTAGTGTCACATAACTGCATTCGTCATATTATTCTTCATTCTTGGATAATTTATCGAATTGTCATCACTTATTCTTCGTAACAAGTTTCGTCCCCCTTTTCTTGTAAGTGATTGTACGTGATCTTTCCTACAATTCAAATGCATTAGTTGTATGGTTAGAAACATTTCATAAGGCATATTCATAATGCAAAATTCTCATGCATAAATATATGATCATGCAACTATTTTATCCAATACAACATTCATCCATATCTCACGGAAACTTTCTAGATTCCTTCCATCTCTACCATGACATCATTGAGATTGTGCACTAATCCAATATGTCAATAAAGAGGTTTCATTCTAGATAAGTAGCAATGGAGAGTTGTATAGCATCATGGGCTACTTACCCATAACATGCATAGTAGTAGTATACTATCATTAATGCAAACATTCTACCATGCATAACACATCAACTGAATATAAACAAATGCATAACAAAACAATATCATGAAATGACAGTTGAATACTTATCTTTATTTGTTTCCCGGGTAGACTCCTTCTTGAGCCTTCAGCTTCATCATCTTCTTCATTCATAACAACATCATTTATTATCCAAATGCTAATATGGATAAGAAGTTCTTCAAGAGTTGATTCCTTAGTATTCCTCATCACTTGAGGGATCTTCTTTGGATCGTGAGAGCTTGGTCTTTAGTTGCTCCCATATTATCTTCTCTTATTATGAGTCGAGCTTATTCTTGTGTGCACTCTTCCTAGAGTGTGTTGAAGGTGATAACTTTCTTATGGCACACATTCCTCGAATGAATGAGTCCCATGACCCTGGGAGGCCATTCAAGGTGGTTATCACAATTTTTGCATTCTCTACTTCTTCATCCACTGCTACAATTTGTTCTTTAATTTGAGAGACCCTTGTAAAGTATGACTGTATGCTCTATGCATTCTGGATCTTTACATTCTTCAACCGTTTTTTCAAAGTCATCTTTCAATTTATGTTCTTCCCTTCAAATAGATTGGTCAAGGAATCAAACATCTCTTTAGGTGTATTTAGGGAAGAAACTTGTGGTATTGGGTGATCCTTGATTTAATCAACAATGATTTTCTTTGCCTTGACCAAGTTCTTCTTGTGTAAGGCTTTAGCCTCATCTTTGTATGGAACTGGAACCTTTCCACTTATGTAGGTGTCCAATTAATTATTTTTTTTCAAATACCAGTGGAATCCTATACTTCCATGCTTAGAAGTTTTTAGATTCACCAAGCTCGTCATCAAGTTGGTGTGATTAGTCATCTTGAAATGAGAACCTCAACTACAAATAACAAAAGATTAGATCTTACCGATTTGAGGTGTCCATCCTAGTTTTGGAGATGGTTGATCTAGGGTGTTTCATAGAAACCCTAATTTTCAAAAGTTGGAATCTCAAACTTTTGATTGGATAGAAATATATACCTGTTCAAGGCGAGTTTTCCAATGTACTCCTTTTCTAAAAACAGTGGAGGGAAGCTCCCGGAATAGGAAGCCCTAGTTTTCCAATTTCTTCTGCAGAAATTTTTGACACTGTTTTTGCGGTATCTCCTAAATTACTGCTCCTATGTCTTTGAAATTTTATACTAAGGTAGCCTCATGTGTCTTCTTTCCAACACCATAGGTTTTATCAGAATTTATTTCCCCAATTGGGACTTATTATAGTTTTCCCACGGTGACTAAATTCAGGACTATTCAACATAGAGAACTTGTACAGACTTCCAAGTGTCACTATTTCATCTTCGGGGTATGATAGTTTTTTCCACAAAGATTACAGTCTGTGCCCTATCTAGAACATCTTATGAAATTTCATTTGGACCTTTGTAGCCCGAGATATAGAAATTCTCCCTAGGTGCCCTATTTAGGGATGAATCGTGGAAGACGCTGGAACCCTGATTTGGAGGAATCATATCTCCTAGAATATAGCGAATATGAGGCTAAAAGTTTTACGTAGGGTACATAAATATTTTATCTTCGGCCTATGAAAATTTCATCCCTTAATACTCATTCAATCTTGATATATAGTGAATGTACCAAAACTACAAGTTTTAGTATTTTAGGGTTTCTCAGGCCCGGGGTCAAACTAGGGTTTGAATTTCTCAGAGTTTCACTCAACCAAAAACTTTGACCTTAGTCTCTAAAATTCAATTTTGATGAGGAGAGAAATCCTATCACATGCCACAATTTTTCAAAAATAATTTTATATTATTTGATTTTATTTGAGAACAATATGTTAAATTTTATGCTAAGTTGTAATTGATGACTTAGCAAAGTCAAGGATATTTAATGTAATTTTAAATATTTTAATTATAAATAAATAAAGGAGGAGACAATAGCTTAGGAGAGCTGTTAAAAGAGTATTTATTGGTCAAATTGGTGGAGGAGACTAGGTGGAGAGCAAACTGACATATGGCAGCAACCTCAAACCACTTCCAACTATTGCAGGTGGCAACCTCCCTATGTTTGGGGTCATGATTCCCCAAGAAAGTGGAATCAAAGCAGGTGGCTCAATTAATGAAAACTGACCCAAAGGACCTAGGCAATCTTTATAAAAATTCCCATTGAAGAGAGCTAAGGCTACTCATTATAGAGAAGTGATTATTCAAGTTGAATGAATGTACTTTAGAGAAATTCAATGGAAGGGAGTCTAGAAATTGTTTGAGGGGTTAACTGCTGATCGATTTCGTGCAACTTTTTAGCTGAAAGATCTTACTGCTGAGAGCATAGTGTTACTGATATATTGGGATTAAGTCTACTATTTGCATTCTCCACTAGTTCTCAACCAAGAAGACCAGGAACAGGCTCGGGGGTCTTGAGGAAGCGTTGTTTGAGCGCTCTCCAGGAGATTGGTAGGGAGGAACGACCTCCTAACGCTGTTGTCATCTGTTCTAATCAGGTTCTACATTATTTTGTTTTACTGTGTTAGATAGACAAATCTGAGTCTGACTATTATATGAATGATAAATATCCAGTTTGTAAATGTTAGAATTTAGTAGTCTTTTTAGTTGATTGAAGGAATGAAATTGAAAATTAATGTGTTAGAATGGAAAATAATTTATAGTTTGTGTTTTTCCACACCTAGAAAACCAGGAAGTACTCTAGCACAAGTAGAATGTTTAAGTAGATAAAAGAATGTGTTAGAAGATGAGACTGTGTATTTACAGATAGTAGAATAATTTTATTCATGTTAAAATATCAGGGAGGTTAAACAGTGTTATGAAATGTTTATATTTTTCTGTTTTCACTCAGTAACTGAATGAAATGTAGCAGAAAAATAAATTTAGAGATACAATGATTATATACAGTTAAGTAAATAAACGAGATACTAATCACATAGTTTATTTTCTAACAATATCAACTAAATCTAAGACTAATATTTATATTAAAAGTAATTAATTTATAAAGAGTAAACTGAGTTACAGAGTCAATGCATTATCTTTTCAAGAGCCCTCATTAAATTCTACTTGACAGTTTAGTAAATAGAAGCAATGAAGATATAATTAATAACTAGTATAAAACTAAATAATTACTGTGAATAAACTATCTTATAATTATCAGAGAGGCTTATACCTATAAAGGTAAAACTTCAGGGTTGAAACCCTAACCAATTTATTTAACTATTATAAATAAAGAGATAATCAAGGTTACAGAGTTATTGTTTTATTTATTACATAAGTCTGAATCTTCACTAAATTAACAGAGCAGTGAACAAATAAGAACTTAAAAGTAAACAGTAAATAGAAATAAGCTAAGAACTTACAATATTTGTATAACTCTTTTATTTAAAAGAAAACAAAATACTTAAACATGATAAATAATATCAATACTATTATAACAATGTAAAATAGGTAAACAAAAACCAACACATTGATAAATTTTAAGAATGTATTTATCTAAGGGTTCTTTTACAGTAACCCTAGGATTTAATCCTAACTGAAAAGCATAAACATATAGAAATTACTTTTCGACTGAACTTATAGTCTTTATTTGATCTTATTTTATTTAAAAGAAAAATATTTAGAACAATAATTACCATTGTTAACAACTGAGGAAGGGAAGACTCAAATTATATAGAGTGATAATTGTTTTACAGATTATAAAACTGATGCATAAACGAGACAGAGCTCGAAATTTTAAAATCCTTTTTAAATCAAATGTATTACATTGACAGGACGTAAGGCTGAAAACTTAACCATTTTACTGCACCCAAGTCAAGGCCGGTTATACCCAGCAACATGGCGAGGGTTCAAAAGAAAAAACTAACAATCTACTTATAAAAACTTCAACACTGTACTAATCTTTATAAAACAATGTATATTTACTAGTATAAACGAAACAGAGAACCACTAAAACCATAAAGACATAAGAACTTCCACATAATAAGAACAGAGTATATCATTACTTAGCCATAAGGCTGTCAACCGGTCGATAAGTCGAAAATAGTGGAATACAAGTCACGGCATCAAGGCCGGAGCAACCCTGCTACATGCAAGGGCTTAATAACCAAAAACTGAAACAATAACTGAGCTAAGCATTTAAAACACCAAAGGAACCGAAGTCGTATTTCTTCTCCACTGAAACCACTTTTACCATAATCTGTATAAGCAGGGTGATACCACATTGTAACCGAGGCTTACCCGTAGGTCTCGTTGGAAATCCAAATGTGGGTGGATTCTTTCCAAGCCTGTTTTGAACTACAATCCTGCAAGCAAAACCCAAAATATTTAAGTTAGAGCTGTATATTCTTTTATTAAAATTGTAACTAAGAATTTGTAACAATTGTAAGATAAATTCCTTACCTGGAAGTGATGAAATATGGAGCCACGGAGGAATGAACCCACACGATGAATAGCCCAAACCCTTGTGTTCACTAGTGACAGAGGTGACGGGGCTCCCAATGCATGCTACACTGATGACAAGAACAAGAGTAAGCCTTGGAAATGGCCACAAAGGAAAAAAACATTAAAAAAACTACTGACAGAGCTACACTACCCTCATGCATAGCAAAGTATTGTATGTAGGAACAAAAACCAAATGTGAGCTATGAACTTTGCAACCCATACACTAGAGTGGAAACACTTCTTTGCACACAGACAATGGAGCTGGAGACTAGCACAAGCGATCCCTCATGGCCACAGTAAACCAGACAGAGCAAACACCAAAACCCTCGACAAAGAATGAGGATTTAGGGTTGTGTTGGAGGTTTTTAAATCATGCATTGCACGGTAGTGGATGTTCCACGTGCCCACAAATTTATCTAGTCCATAGTGGGTCGAGTTGTATAGTATCCACTGCACTGTCGTGATCAAATTATTGTTAATAATCTATACAATGATCACAATGATAATATAATATACAAAGTCAAAAACATAACGTATCAATGATAAACATTAAGTCAAACTATTTTGAATAGTGAGGCTTTTATGATATCGTTAACCCTTGTTTTATGTAAAGATTGAAATCTCTCGTCGGTAAGACAACATTTATGGAAAATCCATATTAGGGTATAAGCCCTTGATTACAAGTTAATAATTCTAATAATAATCATTGATCCAAATATTACATTGAAGGACTATATTATTAGAACTAGTCTTTATGTAAACACTAATGGAGAGAATTTAATCTATAAATCAACATTGTGTATATAAAAAGTATTTATACTCTAGATTAAATTCTTACTTTTGTATGAAGTCTATGGTACTAAGAGTAAGATAAACTTCATGGAAGTTGTAATCGTTTGGTATCCATAAGTAAACAAGCTCCAAATAAATTCAATCAAAGCTAGATTAGTCTTGGTAATAAAGGATAGTATAATTATCTAAGAATAGATATAGCATCACTATTATTTATAAATAAATAATATGATCATGTAATTTCGTCACATTATTTATGTCATGAAGAAATTTGGAAGTTAGAATCACAACTTGACGACTTTTAGGCAATGATCAATTAAAAATACAATGCAATAATAATCTAATAAACTTCCTCTGGTGAAGCTTAATAAAAGGTAAAGCCAAGAGTTATGGGTAAGCTTGTTTCTTGAAAGGCCTTAGGTTTGTTTCCATACTTACAAGGAGTGTTGTAAATTTTATAAATAGCAACAACAATAAACTCCAGATTTTAGTAAGAGTGTTGATATACTAAATCTTGAGTTCTATGAAGAACTGGAAATAACTTATCATAAAGAGGGAAAGAAGATTTATCTAACGTAGTAGACATTCTGATAATAGAAAATCAGTAGGGTAAAGATACTAATCATAACGACATGCTTTTAAAATACTGAAATAGTTGCAATACAAGTAAAGAAAAATTACTTTACCTTGTAGTATCCTTGAATTCTATTCAGCAAAATTTTACTCTAGCAGTATATTATGCTAAAAGAAGTATATCTGGATTAACGCCTTAATAAACTCTTACTGGTTCAAAATTTACCTGTCAATCCTGTAAGATCCAGAATTCCAGGTAAGTTAGCAATCGCTAAGTAAGCCCCAGTTAGAAAGTAATTTCTCACCTACTTGACAAAATCAAACCATCAGTACAGTTAGAAACAACTGGATGCAGATTATTTACATCACATATCAAAATTTAAGTAGTATTAATTTCTATGTGTTTAAGTTAATGGTTACTTTTGTTAACTGTTTTAGTTTTCCATTAGCCGCTAGCAGTTATCAAACTGCGACTATAGACAGTTTATGTTACATCAAAAAATTTTAATTTTTGTGAAAATTTGGGGTTTTGACATGTGGTATTAGAGCACAAGGTTCAAACACTAGGCCTTGATGAAGCCCAACTAGCTTTTATGAAACAATGAATTTAAATTATTTTGCTGATGTATTTTCTTTTAAATGTTATTCAACAGAGAAATTGTTTCTGAAGTTTAACAATAGGTATGGAAAGGCTAGAGGAATATGCAAAAGAGGAATCTCCATTTACTGAACCAGAAAAATTACCAAGAGACCCTATACAAGAAGACCTAACCATTAATTCCTCATAACTATTACAAACAGTAAAAGACTTAAAATCTGAAATGGAATTTGTTAAACGAGAGAATGAAAGGATTCTGATGGCTCAAGAGGAGCTGAATTAGATCCTAATAGAAAGATTTCAAATTGAGGAAAAGAGGAAAAGAGCTGATTCAGAAGATACAAGTCATCAACATAAATATAAAAATATTAAACAGACTAAAAATGAAAGCAGCTCATCTTTAGAGGTGTTTGGTGATCAACGTAATTTTCATTCCACTAGTGATAGTAGTGATGGCAATCATTATACTAAAAAAATAAAATATAAACCCTATGAGTAAATTTCTAGGGAGTTTAAAAAGATTAAACCACCAACATTCAATGGAAAGACTGAGAAGGATAAGGAAGCGGAATCCTGGTTATCTGGGATGAATAAGTACTTCCATATTTATAACTATTCTAACCAATTAAAGGCTAGAATGGCTATCTACAATATCTCTAGGAAGGATGATATTTGGTGGTAGGACTTGAAGAGAGTGAAGGGAATAAAAGAGAAGAATGCAAATTGGAGTACCTTCAAGAGGTACTTTAAATAGAAATTTGTATCTGAGCAGTACTATGAAGAGAGAGCAATGACTATTAAAGATCTAAACAACAAGTTTTTAAGTATTCTTAGGTATGTGCCATACCTTGTAGATGAAAAACCAAAGGTACAATGATTCCTCATCTGTCTACCTTATCATATTAAGGACAGGATTGAGTATGACAATCCAAAAACTTTGGAAGAATCTATGAGGAAAGACAACTTCTGTTATGAACAGAATCGGAAGAAGGAAAGCATGGCCAACTGGAAGACCAAGAAGAATAACAACCATTATGATCAAAAGAATAAATAATTTGTTCCCAACAGGAATTCTAAAAACAATAAGGCCATAAATTTTCCTAACAAGAATTTCCAAGGGAATAAGAATAATTCACCAAGCAATCAGAATAATTCAAAGGGTAAAGAATTTGCTAATAACCATGGTAATTACACCAATAACTTTGAACGCAAAGAACCTATAAAGTGCTGGGAGTGTAATGGCCCACATTATGCCTCAATATGTCCAAATCAGAAAAAGACTGTCAGTAATATTCATACCATATAGGAGGAAATGTCTATTGGAGAGTTAGCAAGGACTATGCCCAGAATCAATGCAGCCTTGGAGAATCGACAAGCAGAATATCAAACTTCTATGGTGGAAGTATAAGGTATGATAAACCAAACACCTATAACTGTTTTAATTGATCCAGGAGCTAGCCTTAGTTATATTTCACCTAAAATGGTAGAAAAATGTAAGTTTCCTGTTGAAAAATTTGAAAATTCTTGGTTGGTTCAGTTAGCCATTGGTGCAAAAAGGAAGGTAACTTGTTTTGTAAAAGAATGTGCAATAGTTATGGATCAATTTGAAACTGTTGTAAAGCTTAATGTATTACCTCTTGGTTCTTATGACCTACTAATCGGTATGGATTGGTTATAACAACATAGGGTGGTTTTAAATTGAAATGATAAAACCTTTACATGTATAAATAATGATGGAAAATCAATAAATCTAAAGGGAATCCCTAGAAAAACTACCACAAGGCATATTTCTGCTCTGCAACTTAAGAGGGCTGTTAGGAAGGGATGTAAAGCTTATGTAGTAACAATAACTGATGAGGAAAATATAAATAATACAGATAAATTAAAATTGGAAGACATACCAGTTTTAAGAGAATATGTTGATGTATTTCCGGAAGAAATTTCGGGACTACCTCTGAAAAGGGAACTAGATTTTACCATTGAGCTGGTACCTGGTGCGGTACCCAGCTCCAAGGCCCCTTATCAAATGAACATACTTGAACTTAATGAATTAAATTCATAATTAAAAGAACTTATTGAAAAAAAGTATATTTGACCTAGTGTGTCTCCTTGGGGGTGTTGATCGGAATATTTCACCTCCTGCGAACAACAAGGTGTTCCGCTGGTTTGACTGGTTCAGATCCAGAAAAAATAGATCACAGAGGTTGATAACTCCCCCTAGATGTTGTAGATATCTAGAATACAAGGCCTTGATAGTTCACCTGTGTACCTGCAAAAGAGTTCAACACGAAACAGATCAAAGCAACCAGAATATGATCTACTAATCTATGCTAGTGACTAAGGAATATAGCAATATATATCTGAAATCAAAAATCAAAAATATATATGGGACAAAAAATCAACTTGCATTAGAAATATGAAGAAGTTTACAACCAATCCTTAGTGTTGACATGCATCTCCATGAAACCAGCTCTTCATCCCCAAAAGCTCCGACTCTAGCTCTTTATGCTCTCTCCAAATGATCTTGGGCCAAGAATCAATCCAACAACATAACAATACCTTCAATGTTCTCCCCTCAACCATGCCTATGAGATCATATATATAGGGATTTAATGGATAGATATGGTTGAGAAATTAGTGGGTGAGGTGGTCTCTAAGATCCTAGGATGAGGGATCTCGAGCTCAACCAACCCACAGTAGTAGGGATAAGAGATATCTCGAGGCTTATCATCTAGAAGCCTCGAGAAGCTTCTATTTTTACCTTGTTACCTAGGGTACCACACTTTTCCTTCTTTGACAGAGCGGTTCTGGTAATAACCAACTATGGACCAAGGGTGACAGGCGGTGGCATCGCTTGTGGACAACTGATGAAAAGGGGTGTGAATAGGGGTACCGTTCCTGGATAAGGGAGCATGAGTGGTGCTGGGAATTTGTATGATAGACTGATAAGAAACCATTTAGTATTCACTCCAGAAGCTGGGATTTCAGGGCAAGAAGGTATGTTAAAGGTCTTATCACATGATGGTGACAGGATTTTGGTATAATAGGATGCCCTTAAAAGCATGAGTCTTAGAGTGATACAAAAAATGAGAGCTTTGAGAACAAGTCATTTCCAGGAGACGAAAATGTTGGCTCAATTGGAGCATGTAGTCAAGTAGGAATATAGTACATCAGTATGTTAACTCATAGACACAAGTAACCAAACTCATAGTTGCAGACCAATACAAGGAAGATCCATGAGTGGAATAAACAAGCATGGCTACTAGAATACATCGTAGATCCATGTGATAGAGGACTCAAACTTAGACATAGCTACCAGACATACATTGTATATCTATGTCATGCAGACACAAATTTGAGCATATCCATGACCATACAAATGTGGATCCATGCTAGACATACAAAACTCCATCGCAACCTGGGGAAAACCAATGAGCACTTTTAAACAGATACCCAAGGTCTTCATCTCATCTTCCACAAAGTACGATTCTATCCATGTGATTACAATGATTTGAAGTTGAACATGGTAGAAACCACTTGATTACTGGCCAATGATGTGAACCGTTAACAAGTACGAGGGAGATCACCATTAATTTCAATGATTCCCAAGGTACTCTAGTACAATCTACTGAGTGTGAATAGATGTCCTGATGTCGAACACCCAGTCGATTCTATCGATCAAAGGTCAATGATGTGAACCTATGTCAAGAGTGAGAGAATCTATCATTAAGGCATACAGATCTAAAGGTACTGAATATTGTTTCTAAGACTATTTCCCAGATGATGAGCTGATGTCGACAGGAATAGTCTCATCGAAGGAGGGTGATGATGAGTCCCACATTGACGACATGAAACTCAGAACATAGTTCTGGAATGATGTGAACATAGTAACCATATGACTGACTCAAAGATACTGACACAAAGGCTGTGTATATTATAGAGGTAATACTTCTTTGGATTCCCTTTGAACATTGGGCAGCATGACAAAATGACTTGGTAGTATGACTAGACAGGACATATACACAATGCGATAGTGGACAATGCATTCTTTTGAAAGAATCAAAGGATTGGCATGACTCATGAAAGTGGATTGTCACAGAGATCAGTTGAATACCCAATTGACTGACATGATTATGTAGACAAGTGCCATGTTCAAAGGCAATGACAAACAACTGCCATTATTTGCAAAATGATTCCCTTTCCAATTTCCCCCATCATGATCGATGAGTGCCTCTTTTCGGTTTTATGAGTTCAAAGAGGGTAACAAACACTCGATATAGCTTATCAGAAGACAAGTCCAGTCCGATATGTTTTACGAACCTGAGAGAGGATGGGCTCTTTCCCAAAACAGGTCTCTCAATATTTAATTTAACAAGTCCACTAAAATAAAACTCAGTATCATTCACATTTAGAGAGTCTGAACGAATACAGAAGAAGACTGCATGGGGGTCCTTTTTCGTATGATTTAGTCTCTAAGGCCCGAAAAAGTGTAAAATCATACCTTAGAGAACTCTTGCAGTCATGATTTCCTAGAGTGTTCCTTTCTTGTAAATAGTACTGTCTGAACCGAGAAAGAGATAACCTACCATCGAATAGACGACTCTTCAAATACTTTAACGAGCGTGAATAAAACAAGATCGCTCGACGATCTTTTCGTATTTAGGGAGCCTGAAAAGAGTTTAAAGAGAAATCCATTAACCTTTTTCATGTTTGAATCCAGAGAATGAAAAAGTAATAAACTACGCTCAAACCATTTTTCATGTTTTAACCAGAGCACGAAAAATCAAAAGTAAGCTCAACACCATCTTACTGTTTTTAACAAGCTCGAAGATCAGTTGAAAGAACGCTCAAGGATTGGTTTCATTTTTACGCAAGCTTGAAACCAATAGGTAAACTATGCTTGAAAACTCCCATTAACATGATATACAGAGGTTGGAATCCTGCCCCCAGCATGATTGCTAGCGAAGCCTACCCCTAGCATGGTTGCTAGCGGCTCGACATGCCCCCAAGCTTTGTTTCATTTAACGTTGATTCTTCTTCCATACCCAACCTAAAAACCTGGTTACTAATGTGAAAATGTTCACCAGGGGGGTAGGAAGAACGAGAATTGAGCAGGTGAAAATAAGGTTCAAGTTCTAACACTAAATTAAAGACTCGACTCAAGGGAAGGGGATCTATTTCATTTTTACGCAAGCTTGAAACAAAAGGTAACTATGCTTGGAACATGGTTTCATTTTTATGCAAGCTTGAAACCAAA
>LPNX010032186.1:0-45629 GCA_001517045.1 Pseudotsuga menziesii
ATGCACTCTATCCAAACATTAACTATTGAACGATAAATGTGGGTAATAGTACATACCTTGAAGAAGAAACAAGTAAAAGCATTACTACTTCCACTTCCTCTAAATTTTATGTGTAGATATCAGTCATGGAGTAATTGGAGTTATAGATTTGATCAATCATATTTATAACTTCAAATACTCTGCGACCCACATCTACAAATAAAGATAAATGACCCTTCTTTATATAAATGACACTGCGACCAATATCTACAAATAAATGTGAACAACAAAGGAAGAAAAACAAACCAACCACCGAAAAAATGAACGATACCTGCCAACAATGTACAAAAAGTTAGAGTATGAAAAGTGTAATCATCAGCATTTGCATATTACTTCATATTAATACAGGTTGTAATCAGTTCAGCTTAGAGCTTAGGTATAAGTAGTTTACTTTGTATATATTATTTCTATAACCCTTTGTATATGTTAAAGCTTAAACACAAATAGATCTTACTTTTATGAATGCAGAGTTGACCTTTGGCTATTTATAGGCTTAATAATTAGATCAATCAGTACAATATTCTAATATAATGGTAAGTATAAACTATAACTAATAATCATTATACAAGTTATTTGGGATTCTTTTATGACATAAATTAATGGGAATGATACTAACCTCAGTGTAATAATAATTTTTTTTGTTTATGATTTATATAAAAACAACTAAAATCCCTTATGCTAAGTAAAGTGATCAGGGATAGAGTTGATGAACTATGCATGGATAGAGTTGATGAACTATGCATGGAAAGATTTCATCAGCTTTGTCCATTTCGATAGAGTTCATCAACTCTGTCCATGTGGATAGAGTTCATCAACTATGTCCATGGACAGAGTTCATGAATGAATATATTCCTCATAATACCTATGAATTAAAATTAAAATTAAAATAAACCTACAATATCCTAATATAATGGTAAGTATAAACTGTAACTAATAAGCATTATACAGGTTATTTGTGATTCTTTTATGACATAGATTAATGGGAATGATACTAACCTCGGTGTAATAATAATTGTTATTTGTAATTTTTGGTATTTTATATTAAAAATACATAGATCAAACAGATCGGTAATCAGTAATATTTGGTATTTTATGTGTAATAATATTTTTTTGTTTATGATTTATATAAAAACAACTAAAATCCCTTATGCTAAGTAAGGTGATCAGGGACAAAGTTGATGAACTTTGCATGGACATAGTTGTTGAACTCTATCCATGTGGATAGAGTTCATCAACTCTGTTCATAGACAGAGTTCATCAATGAATATCTTCCTCATAATACCTATGAACTAAAACTAAAATTAAAATAAATCTACACTACTAATTAACATATGCAGACTTTAAGATAAAAAAAATTATAAAATAAAAAAACACTACGGCAAAAAAGAAATTTAAGCCATTGGCTACAACAAGCCATGAATCCCTTGTTCAACGTTTGGATTATAAAAAAAATTACAAAAACAAATACTTGAGAAGAAGAGAGCAGAGCACGAACACACCATAAACAGATGCTCCAAGAACAGACCACGAAAAGACCTCCACGTCAAACATACCTCCACAAATAGACCTCCACACCGAGAGGGTGCCAAATAGGTGGCAGGGTGGTGGACGTACATGTCAACGTACAATAGGCAGGATTACAGGCGGGGACCGGTACAACAGGAAACCAGGCAGACCAGCACGACGGGGTGGCGGGACAAGCATGACAGGAAGACAACAATCGACCCTAGGAGGAAACCATGAAAATGAGGCCGCAATCGACCTTTTATGCAGAATAATTATTCAGCAGAACAATTGTTCGGCCAAATACACATTGAACCGCTAGTAAAAATTATCGGTCGGTGATGCGTTCCATCAAATTAAATGGTTCACCGTTAAAAGGTATTCGGCCGAATAAATGATTCGTTATTCAAACGAATAACTATAGTTATTCGACCAAATAAAAACATTATTCGGCCGAATAACGTCCGCTATGTTGCTCGGGCACTCAATTCTCACATAAGTGTTACCCAACTTCATGTTTTCACCCAATAATCTTGCAGAAATGGATGACAAAGCAGTTAAGGTATAGGAGATAAGCTTCAAGATATATAACTCCAAACAATAAACAAACAGTTCATATTTGCAGCATATATAAAAGTATTGGTCTTTGAAAACACTTTTCAAATATCAATAAGTATTTAACAATCACCGACATACATTAAATAAATATAGAAAACATCCACATCATAGTTAATGCATGAAGAGTTCAGATTGAACTAAAGAATATTAAAACAAGATAGATCAAAGGCCTAGCTCCATATAGTATATCAAAATGTCATTCAAAATGCAAAAGAAGTTCTTACACAAGTAACCATTGAATGTTTGCTTGATCTCCTAGTAGATCCATTCTCATGTGTGTCCCCAGTTTCTTAAAAATATTACAAAATATATAGAACAGAACCTCAAGATAGGATCCCCAAAGTTTGTTTAATAGATCCAATTTTTAAGGCTAATACTTCTAATTATAGAAAATTATAAATAAAAAAGGAAACCTAATTTATTGACAAGTGTCAACTAAGGATCATTTCAAATCCTTCTTGCTGCCTCAGCCAAGGTGGCTAGCCCATCTAGCACACATGGCTTTGCTTGTAACCTCTTGATATCCTTCTGCATGCCACGAAGCCTTACTGTTAGCTCCTCTTTATCTTTCATTAACTGTCCTTTTTCCTCTTGCACTAGTCTCCTCCTTTTCACTGCTGCCTCTAAAACCTGAATCAACTCGGAAAAATTCTGATTCACTTCCTACAAATCTTGCTTCAGCATTGTATTTTCCTTCACCTAGGGTTTAATAATGCCTTCATATTCATCTGGAGTTTGTTCATTGGTCTAGTTTTAGGTATGGAATATGTTTTGAAAGGTTTAAATGAAAACTCTATCACCTTTGAAATATTTTTAGTATGAATCGGTCCCTCTCTAACTGACTGTATTCCATCAACAGAGCCTAAAACTGAATGGTCATTCCTTTTCAACCCAGGCTCTTCTTCTGGTAGCTATGCCGAGGTTATCTCTTCAAGACATTCTGAAGGTTCTATTCTAATCAAATGACCACTTGGTTGAAATTTCTTGTTAACACTCATAGTTGGATTGTGAACTGTAGATGCAACAATGGAACAAGATCTCTGAGAAATATGAAGAAAACCCTGTTCTTGTAAAACCATGATTTCCCGACCCTTATTTCAGAATATCAAGTCTAAGGTGGAAAATGATGAATAAATATGGTTCTGTAGAAGTGTTTTAACACAATACTGTTTATTAGCATATGTTGAGTTATGGTCATGAGCACGGAGATATATCTGTCAAGATATATCTATGTTGACCACTAGAATGTGGATTGATTTCTCCTATGAAATCTAATCCTCACTGGTGAAAATGAGCTTTAGTTGAAATAGGTTTTAGAGGTAAAGAAAGCAATTTCTACTTGCCTGCAAACTTTTGACATTCGACACAAGCTATTACTTGAGAAAAAACATCTAAAAATATTTTCGGCTAGTAATAGCCTGCTCTCAGAATTTTAAAGGTTGTAGCCTTCCAGTAACGATGTCCACTACAAACTCCTTCATGCATTTCAATAGTTACAGCTTTAGCTTCCTCCTTTTCAATACATTTGAGAAGAATTCCTCCAGGATCTTTCAAAAATAGATCATGTTCATAAAGACAGTAATTCATAGCTTTTAATTTCAAAGATCTAAACTTTCCTTTATCTAGATTTGGTGGAGCCCGTAAAAAGAGAAGGAAGTATACTATATCAGCATACCAATCAGAGTCCTCATATTTCTGCAAAATCTTCTCTTTTCCTTCCTCATGCTGAGATTCTTCTTCTTCAAATACTTCATTTGATACCACATTCAAACCTAATGCTTGACAATTAGATTCTGTGAATAATTTTGCTAACCCTTGGCCCTTCACCAGCTTACTTTGCTTAATCTCAACGTCATATTCCATTATCTTCGCAATCCAATGACCTCTCTTTCCTTCAAAATCAGGCTGTGTCAAAATCTCTTTTACTGCTGCACTAGGCACATATGACAATTTTTTTGAATGCAACAAGTAAATCCTGAAAATTTTAAGGGCTTTGACAAGTCCATAAGCCTGTTTTTCAAAACTGTTGTACTTAAGTTTTGAATCCCTTAAGACTTTACTGAAAAATGAAATGGGTTGTTCCAGACCTTCTACATTTTTCTACAATAGTACTACTGCTATACTATCTTCAGAAGAAAAATAAAATATAATGAAATCTTTAGAGAAATCAGGTCTTACCAAAATAGGAGCTTCTATCAGTGCTTGCTTTATCTTTTCAAAAGGCAATTTTGCTTCTGGAGTCCATTTAAAATCTTGATCCTTCCTAGGCATCTTAGTTATTTGCTTGACAATATCAGCAAAGTTAGGAATGAACCATCTAAGAAAATTAATTTTCCCAATAAATGACTGAATTTCTTTTTTATTTCTAGGAATTGAAATTTTTAGAATTTCCTTCACTCACTCTGGGTCAATCTTGATACCATATGCTGAAACTATATGACCAAGCAACTTCCCTTCTTGCATGGCAAAATGAGATTTCTTTGGGTTTAAATACAAACCAAACTTTATGCATTTTGAAAAGGTTTGTTCTAAGTGTTTAAGATGATTTTCATCTGAATATGAAAACACTGTTATATCATCCAAATAGCTCACCACAAATTTCTCCCTTTCACCCACAAATTCTATGTCGATATCCCTTTGAAATGTTGCTCCTGCGTTCATTAAACCAATTGGAATTTTATCGTATATGAAAGTTCCCTAGGGAGTGGTAAAAGCAGTTTTCTCCCTATCCTTTGGATGAACAGCAATCTGGTTATACCCTGAAAACCCATCTATCATTGATATCCTCTGAGCTCCCACTACCTTTTCCAAGATCTGATCTATTTTAGGGACAGGGTAATTATCTTTCATAGAGGATCTATTTAGGTTACGAAAATCAACACATAACCTAATTTCCCCATATTTCTTTCTAACAGGAACCATATTTGCAACCTAGGTAGAATACCGAAGGGGCACTATAATTTTTGCATCCAACAATTTTTTTACTTCTTTTTCAATGACTGGAAACAATGCTGGATTGATTCTTCTGAGTTTCTGTCGGAAAGGTTTTGCATCAGGATTAAGAGGGATATTATATTAAATAATGGTAATGTCATATGTTTTAAGATCTTCATAGGACCAATAAAATATATCCACAAACTTTTTAAGCAAACTGATATACTTCTTTTTGTTTTCCTCTGATAGCAATTTAGAGATTTTAACAATTTTAGGCTGACTTTCAGTTCCTATATTACAGTGACTCACATTTTCTTCAGAAGATTGTACAACTGGTTTTGCTAAAGTATCATCTTTGAGGAACAATCTTTCTAATGGAACTAGATCCTTTGGAATGAAATTTCCTTTTAATTCAATAATATTATGATCATCAATTGAATGTTTTGTAAAAGAAGGAAATTCATTCTCATCATCATCATCTTTCTCTTCATCTATCTGAGAATTTGAAAATTCACTCGTTAATTACAAAACATTCTTAATCTCCAAATAATCCTAAAATACTTTCCAATCTTTGATGTTATTAGGAATAGAAGGCCTATGCCTAACTTCAATTGGATACCTGAGTTGAGTATTTTGTGGGGCCTTAAAAAATGTTGCAGCTAAATCCAATGAGTCAAATGTCTGATTGTGATCTCTAGGGATAAAAGAAATATTAAATGCTGTAAAGAAATTGTCAAATAAATCCCATACTTCATTTCTATAAACTTTTAACAGCTATTGCTTTACCTACTAAATGCTTTTGACCTGCTGAACAACCAATTTGGAGTCTCCAAAAACAACCAACTATTGAATTCCCAAATCCTTTGCATCTCTCAATCCCAGTACCAATGCCTCATACTCTGCTACATTATTAGTTGTCTAGAGTTTCAATTTATACATCAGACATTGTTACGCAGAGAAATTCCTATGGCTTGGGGTACCACAACAGACAGATTGACTCTAGAAATCAATACTTTCCAATATGCAATAGAAATTAAATGTCTAACACTAAAGGATCAGACCTCGTACCTTATTCTAGACGGTTGAAGTAGATCCTCGTTGAGCTTTCCAATCTTCAGCTTGAATTGATCTGTTACTTCCTTAACAACAAGTAAACAATATAAGCATTCTATATATCATGGTGTTAGATCTATTCTAGCATATATAATCAATAATGTAAAAGCATTTGACATAATCCCATGGATAAAATATTCGTTCAAACACACATTATTGGACAGGAAAATATATTTCTATTAATATATGTTGAGCCTAGGAATTGCCCCTTTTTGACAACCTTCAATCACCTTTTCTTCCCCTGTCTTACATCATTTAGCATGATAATCAGACGTGTTGTCCTCACTTTCATCGCCCAACTACCAAGGTATGACTGATCATTGATTTATCTTATTAATGCTTATGATTGTGATAATTAAAGCTGTGTATCTCTCAAATGTGCTAACATGTTATGATTTATGAAGGCAATTTGAGATAAGTGGACTGCAGGTGGATGAGGGCTGAACAAATATCAAAGAAAGGGATATTTTCTGCTTAAAAGGACCCTCAGACCCCGATCATCAATGAAGGCACGTGGTTTTAATGTAATATCCTAGACCGAGCTGTGACAATGCAACTGTAACAGAACACATTACATTGCTGCTCGAATATAATTGTGATCTGAAGAGATCGCTACTCCTGGGAAAGTCAACAGCCTTCTCGCATTTTCCATGTCATTATCATACCACGTTTTGTAACAGCTAGTATATTTAGGGCGCCTGAAGATCAGAGATCTTCATGGCTGCCCTTTAATAGGCTCTAAGGTTATGATTTGCATGTATAAATATGTGGAGCTGTTTCGACCCAGGGGGTTGGAAGATAGATAATTCATTCATTGTATTGACAGTGGAAGCAACCTGTAATCATTCTTTCTTTTAATACAAGGAGTTACCTCTGATTTAAGGGAGTTGTACGTTGTTCATCCAGCGTCTCTGTGTGAAGGTTGGGCCCGCCTTCTGCAGAGATTGCTGAGTTAAAGTAGGATTTTTGAATTCATGGTTGTGTAATGCTTTGTTGATCATATTTCCTTTGTACGTAGCAGTAGTAGTGTGGATTTACAGTATAATTGGGATCCCATTTTCTTAAAGATTGGTATTTGGTACAGAGTGACAGTCGACTGAGTAGATAACTTTCTTTACGCAATTCATGCAATAGTTGTACACAGCTCTGTTCATCTCATAGTTTAAGTTGTTATCCCATGAATCCTTGCAATTTCCTTTACTGTTATAATTGTTGATTTTCATTTTTGCAATTCAATTCCTTAGAGTAGCTGAACTCAATCTTCTACAATTTAATTTCTAGATTACATTTAGTTTATGCTTATGGATTTCAAGAGTGATTAGATTGAATAGGCGGACTACTTGTTTTGGGATGTGAATAGGATTTCCTTTTTCCTCTGCAATTGTTGTGTGAATCTGATATCATTTCTCGTTGATACATGGTAGGAAGAAATTGAATTTGTAGGATTTAGAAGATGAATGGGATTACACAGGTTCTTGGGATGAACATGGTTGTTAGGGGATAAAAGTGTTCAATTATAGTGATTTGGTTTTTAAGCATATACTGTGCACTTATCCTTTGAAATAAAGGACTTTCTCGGGTTGACAATAAATCTCGTATGCTCTATGTGTGTTGATAATAATCTATCTGCATATAGGGTGCTCGACATTTTGGCGTCGTTGCTGGGGAAGGATAAAAATTAAACACTATCATTAGTTGCATCTAGTAATTGTTTCTAGTTAGTTTCTTTTTCATTCTCTTTTCTAAAATGATTTGGGTTGTATGAATACAAGGAGGGTAAAACGCGATCAACTCCCAACTCCCAAAACCCCACAAGATACTAACAGTGCAGGTGGCTTGGGTCGCGGTTGAGGATTACCATTGGGCAGAAGGACGTTCATCGACAATCTTGTTGACAGAACTAATTCATCTACCAGGGCTCGTCATCAAGAAACTCATATCAGAAGGAACCCTACTGATCCTGGGGCTCTAGCGTCGGGATCTACGGTGGAGAATACACGAGCAGCTGTGACTTCCTCGAACATCCCTGTAGAAGAAGACACAGCTGTTACAACCGGACTGGCTGGTAGAGGTCTGACCTACCACATAAATGGGAAGGTTGTAAATAAAGAAGAGTGGGATCGGTACCACCAGAGGTTCGAGGATCAGTGGAAAAACAAGGAAAATAATGAGGAACAGAAGAAGGACGAAGAGAAGGACGAGGAAAAGAACACAGGAAGAAACGAAGAGGAGATGAGTAACAGACACGAGGCCGACGAGGAATAAGTAATGGGAGAAAAATATCATCATGAAAATCGCTCCCTACCAGAAGGAACGATGGCTACACTGCAATTTCCAATTCAACAGCCAGAAGGGGCAGCTCCTATGAAAAATATCTCACCATCGGTGTTACCTCGTTTCCATGGAAGGGCAGCAGAAGACCCAGATGAATTCCTTTTTGAATTCGATATTCTCTATCATAGCTATTATTATATCACCGATGCCCAAAAGCTAAAAAATTTTCCTACTACCCTAAAGGACAATGCATTACGCTGGTTCGTGAGCCTTGGGGGAGGAACCGTTGCTAATTGGGATAAAATGAAACAGGTGTTCCTGGAGAAATATCAGGAATATTGCAACACCAAGGACAAGAGAGAGGAATTATTTAAAATGGTGCAGAAGGAGGATGAAAGTTTGGAGGATTTTGTGGAAAGGCTGCTGTACAATGTGTAGAGAGCCGGGAAAACGAACATGGGGCTGGACATGCTCAAGATAATCTTGCTTCGTGGGATCAGGGATGATTGTTTATACATGTTAAACTTGCTTGGTAAGGGAGATATCTCCAAAGAACCTTTTGAAAAAATTGTAGAACTATGTAAGAGATACTCCAGGGGGTCTTCCAGGAACAACAAGCAAGACAAATGAGATAAGTTAGAATGTGACATCTTCGACAGAACTCAGAAGTCATCCAATGGAGGAGCTACCCGTGCGGAGATAGGAAATCTCCTTGAGAATTTTAAAACAAAAATGCTGAGCTCCATCTCTTCAAAGATCGATGTCCTGAAGGAAAAATAGAAACAGGTAGTGGAGGATCTTACACTAGGTGTGTTCTGCCCCCGATGTAGAAAGAATCATCTGCTGAGAGAATGCCCACTTGATAAGGTAGAAGTATGCTAGTTGTGTGAGCTGAACCACGATATGAAGGAATGTCCCTCACTTCCCCAGGTGAAGGTTGTTCTGCATGCAGCAACTCCAGAAGTAGAATCAGCCTATTTCATTGCACAGAAAAAACCTTGGCAGCCTCGAAATCAAGGTATGTATCCAGACTCGTTTCCATTTTTGAATAATATGGGCAATTGGAATAATAACATGCAAAATGTGAATACACAATTCCCTTCAAATTATGCTCAGTGGAATCCTTCCCAACCTACAATGCAAAACTATAACTCATGGAGTCCCTGGACATAGCCACTACCTCAACCTACATCGTGGTCTCCTGGATGGAGGAATTTCCATCCTGGGAACCAGTTTCCTCAACCACCTCCACATCAACAGTCACCATATTCTCCTCAATTCCCTCAATATCTTCAATACCCACCTCAACAGTCGCAGCGGCAGCTGCAAAACAATTATGTCCCTAATATACCAATTCAACCTCAGCTGCCTTCCCAACCTAGTCCCAACCCGAATAATAAAGCAGTTCACCAATCGGAGACTGTCAACATGCCAACCTGATCTCTTTCCCCTGTACCCTGCAATGATATTCGTTTACGATCTGGGAAAATAGTAGAACTCGTAATTACAGAAGATGTTTCACCTTCTGTGCATAAAGAAGAGGGGGGTTCACAGCATCCATTCCATACAGTTCCTATCATTGAAGATGCTGAGCATCCCTTAGAAGGGACGGCTGAAACATCCAACGACAAAGGGATGGATGAAACATCCAACGATAAATTTGATAATACACAGCCTTCCCAGCTGATAAGGCAACCACCATACCCCGAAAGACTAATGCTACCAATAATGGGGGGCAACCTCAGTTTAACCTCCTCGGAGAGTTAAGGAACCTTTTTGTCAAAATCCCCCTTCTTCAAGCTCTTCAAGATGTGCCTATTTACGCTAGAACAGTTCGGGACCTGTGCACTAAGAGAACATGAAGGAAACCCAGGGATCCTCCCACTGTTCACGTCATAGGGAACTTATCTGCCTTGGTAACAGGAAAGCCCCTGTGACTAAGTATGATGACCCTGGAAATCCTACTGTCACTATACAGATAGGACAGACACAGATACCCAACGTGCTAGTGGATCTAGGAGCAAAAATCAATGTTATAACAATAGAAACTGTAAAGAAGCTTGGGCTCACTAATATTAGACCAACCCCTACTATTTTGTAATTAGCGGACAGATCCACCATTAGACCATAAGGGATCCTGGACGACCTTGTCATCTCAGTAGATTCATGGGAGTACCCAGCTGACTTTTTGGTATTACAACCAAAATTGCAGCTGGGGGGACACCCATTGATCCTGGGAAGGCCTTGGTTGGCCACAGCTGAGGCTTGCATCAGCTGTCGATCGGGGTCCATGACTATATCTGATGGTACGGATACTAAAAACCTCACCCTTTATCCTCCAGCTCGGCCAAGTCTAGAGGCTAAAACTTCCCTTTGGATAGAGCAGGAGGAGGAGGAGGATGTTCAGCCACTATTAACTATAGGGAGGGCCTTAACTTTTAAAAATGAAACAGAAGATGATACTATTAGTAATTTCATTAGTGAACCCACTTCGGTGAATAGAGAGGTCTATCAAATTCTAAACACTACCCTGGGCAAGGAAGAACAAGAAAATCTTACGGAAGAAGCCTTAGTCGGTGACACAAACATAATCCCGGTTTTGAAAAATTCAAAAAGTATTCCTATCGAGGTAGAGCCTGGACGAACTTTGAATATCAATCCTAGTCTCTCCTTAGAGGAACAGAAACGACTGGTCAGCCTCTTGAAAGAACACAAGGGGGTGTTTGCTTGGGAGTATACAGATATGAGGCGTATTCCCTCTAATCTGTGCACCCATCATATTTATATCAAAAGTGACTCCCAGCTTGTGTGTCAACCCCAACGACGCATGAACCCAAAACTGAGGGATATAGTGAAGGAAGAGATCCAGAAACTTTTGGAAGCAGGATTTATATATCCTATTTCAGATAGTGAGTGGGTTTCTCCACTCGTAATTGTGCCCAAGAAAAATGGCAAATGGAGGGTTTGTGTTGATTATAGGGAACTGAACAAAGCCACTCAAAAGGATCATTTCCCTTTGCCCTTCATTGACCAAGTACTTGATACCCTATCAGGGAAGAATTTCTTCTCCTTCCTAAATGGCTTTAGTGGGTACAACCAAATTTAGATTGCTCCTGAGGATCAGGATAAAACCACCTTCATTTGTCCCTGGGGAACGTTTGCCTACAGAGTGCTCCCCTTTGGGTTATGTAACGCACCGGCAACGTTTCAAAGAGCTGTAATTGGCATATTCTCTGAATTAGTTAATGATAGTATGGAAATCTTCATGGGTGATTTTACTCCCTATGGCAGGGATTTTGAGGAAGCACTGGAAAATTTAAAGAAGGTTTTAATTCGCTGTGAACAGACTCAGCTCTCATTAAGCACTGAAAAGTTCCATATGATGATAAGTGAGGGGATGGTATTAGGGAATTTTATCTCTACCAATGGCATTCAGGTAGACCCTGCAAAAATCAAGGTGATAAAGAATATACCTACCCCTTCAACTCAGAAAGAGGTGCGAAGTTTTCTGGGACATGCTGGATATTATCGAAGGTTTATAGAAAATTTCTCCAAACTGGCTTCTCCTTTGTTCTCTCTGTTAATGAAGGATGCATAGTTTGTGTGGAATACAGCATGCCAAACAGCATTTGATGAGCTTAAAGAGAAGCTGTCCACAGCTCCCATCTTACGGGGACCTAACTGGACCCTGCCCTTCCATATTTCTTTAGATGCCTCTGACACTGCCATTGGGGTAGTATTAGGACAGCAGGATGGTCAAGTACCTTATGCCATCTACGATGTTAGTAAAAACCTGGCCCCTGCTGAACTTAATTATACTGTTACTGGAAAATAATTCCTAGCTATTGTTTACTCTATCAATAAATTTCGACATTATATCACTGGGTATCCTACGTTTGTGCACACTGACCACTTTTCCATTAAATATTTAATGAACAAACCTGTTACCAATGCTAGAGTGACCAGATGGCTTTTGTTATTGCAGAAATTTGATATCACCATTATAGATAAACCTGGAAAAGAAAATGTCGTTGCTGATTTCTTATCCCGTCTTACTAACAGTGATGATAGTTTGCCTATTGAGGACTCTTTTCCAGATGAACATCTATTTGCACTTTCAGCTCACTCTCCCTGGTATGCAGATGTCGCTAATTATTTGGTTGCAGGAAAGCTCCCACCACATATGTCTAAACAAGAAAAAAGAAAAATCATTTAGCAGAGTGCCATGTATTGTTGGATAAATGGTCATCTCTTCTACACAGGACCGGATCTTGAGATTAGGAGATGTGTAAGAGCAGATGAGATCTTTCCCATACTAAAGGCCTGTCATGATGAGCCTTGCGGGGGGCACTTTGCAGACAAAAGAACATGGAATAAAGCATTGCGGATGGGATACTATTGGCCGACTCTGTTCAGGGACGCTAAAAGGTATGTTCAATCCTGTGACAGCTGCCAAAGGATGGGCCAGCCTAATAAAACAAATCAGATGCCTCTACAACCTCAAGTAGTAGTTGAACCTTTTGATAGATGGGCACTGGATTTTGTTGGCCCTATCAGTCCTCCTTCCAGACAGAAAGTTTACATTCTGGTTTGTACTGATTATATGACCAAATGGGTGGAGGCTGTAGCTTTGGCTAAGGCTAACGACCAGGCGGTGATGGATTTTCTGTACAGTGAAATTTTTACCTGCTTTGGGGTACCAAAGGAAGTGGTTACCGATGGGGGACCACAATTTATGTCACACCAATTTGAATCCTTGCTCCGGAAGTATCATGTGCAGCATAGGGTGGCTTCACCTTACCACCCCCAAGCCAATGGTCAGGTGGAGAGTACCAATAAATTTATCGAAGCCATCCTGACCAAAACAGTTAAGAGTCATCGAAAGGATTGGGCTGACAGGCTTTCAGAAGCACTGTGGGCATATCGCATGACTTGGCGCAGCACTATAGGTTTTTCTCCATAAAATTTAGTGTATGGAAAGAGTGCCATCTTTCCAATTGAGTTCGAGATTAAAACCCTGAAGACAGCCACCGAAATGAATCTGGATGTAACAGAAGCCCAGAGGAGAAGATTGAATCAATTAAATGAATTGGATGAGAAGCAGTTAGCTGCAGTGGACCAGACTTTGTTGCTTCAGCAACAGAGATCCAATTGGCATGACCGATTTATTAAAAAGAAAGCCTTCAACGAGGGAGACTGGGCGTTACTCTATGACTCCAGATTCAAAAGGGATTTTAAAGGTAAATTACGTACAAGGTGGCTAGGTCCATACTTGGTTGACAGGGTCTTTGACCACGGCACTGTCCGTCTGGTGACCATTGATGATAACCGCATACCATTACTTGCTAACGGCCATAGACTGCAACTGTATCATAAGCCTATTTCGAAAGATGCATTCATTTTGCAAATCGCCGCCGATCCAGAGTATCAGTTGAGACCAGGGAAGGAACTTCTCTCTGCATCTGCCAACCCTTGAATTATAAATCGTGCTTTGAATCACTTTACATAAATATTTTTTTTTCCTGCTGTAGCGTATAATTATTTGTTTTCCTTTTGCATTTGATCTTTTTGTTTGTTGTTGTTTTTCAAAAATTTGTAGGGAAGTGCCAGGTGAATGACCAGATTGGGCCTGTCAAATGGGAGTCATCTTCCTCTGCTTCCCTGCGCTGCATTTCCCCTTTTCCTCAAAATAAATTTCCCGGCGGCTGCAACAAATTTCCCGACAGCTGCAACATATTCCCCGGCAGCTGCGACATCTTTCTCCGGCGATTGTGAACTTATTTTCCGGCAGCCGTGACCTTTTCCCGATGACCAGAAAATCCTTTTTCCCGACAGCCGTAACCCATTTCCCGACGGCTGCAACATATTTTTCGGCAGCCGTGACCTTTTCCCGATGACCAGAGAATCCTTTTTCCCGGCAGCCGTGAACATATTTCCTGGTGGCTGCAACATATTTGCCGGCGGCTGCAACATATTTGCCGGCGGTTGTGACATATTTTCCAAGGGCCGGCAAAATTTTCCCTGGCAGCCGTGATTTTTCCTGCTACCGCCAATCTTTTTCCCGACGCCGTGAACCATCCTCGGCGGCTGCAACATCTTCTTCGTCGGCCGCAATATCATTCTTGGAAACTGCAATTCCTCTCTATTTGGCGGCCATTTTCAGCATTAAACACCGTTTTCTTACAACCTGCGGTGGTAGCTCCTGTGTTAACGAAAGAAATTGCTTCCACTACCAGATATGGCTCTGATTTATTCCACTCGTGCCGGCCAACTCAGCATAATTTCGACCCCGGCGATGCGATGGTTTCTGTTTCACTGGTGGAAGGCATTATGGCATTATCCATGTCATTATGATCAAATTAATAACTACACACGAGCTCGGCTTTGCAGCGTCAGCACTCGCACGTTCCACCATTCTCTGCAGGCTATCCGACGCACCATCTCATGAGGTATGGCTTTGATTTTCACGTGATTAAGTATTGATATGATTAACGATATCAGTCGTACCTTCATACGTACCACCATTATGGCTTAATTAACCTTTTCCCTCGTGCGACGTAAAAACTAATAACCACCACCTTCCCCGATTTGGCATAAAAATTTTGAACCTCCCTCCGTGCTGAACTTTCCAAAATTGCCATTTTTATAAACATCTCCGCTCAGCGAATCGTGCATCCTCTGCACCGCAACCTCCATTCTCGGAATCTATAACTCTGCAGCCAGGATTATGGGGATCCCAGCTCACCATGAACCTTTGGATACACAGGAGCTTAGGAAAAATCCTACATTTCTGGCCATCTTTCAAGCCGCCGGCTGGCTTGAGTTCTTTGAGCAACTGGATGGCTTTAACCGGGAAGCAGCCCTGCAATTTGCCTTAAACCTCATAGATACTCACTCTGAGCTGTGGGGGCTACGCATAGAAGTCTCCGAAGCCATTATATCCAAGGTTACTGCTATCCCGCAGGTGGGAAAGGCATGGTCTGGATGACGAGTTCCCACAACGAGCGCGTGGGAAGCATTTTTACGAGAGGGTGAGCAAGTTCAGTCATCCAGAAGAGGGATTGCACTATATTCATTGCCGCGGCCATGGGATCAGGTTGCTGTCTTCCTCAAAAAGTACATCACTTGTGAAGGTAGGTACCAAACTATTTATAATTCTGACCTGCCTTTACTTTCTCATCTCCACCATGGAATTTTATTGAACATTCCATACTATTTTCTCCATGACTTGCGTCATATGGCGGCGTTTGTCCAAGCTGCTAAACACCCATTTTCATCCCTGACCCACCATGGTCTCATCAAATTAATAATTTCAAGAACCCTTGCTCAGCATAATATAACTTGGGAACAATTCACAACTCGAGCTCAGGAACCAACTCCCTTATTGGGTGTCCAGATAGAACAGGAACAGGTTCAACCACAGCAGGAGGACCGGAGTTCCTCCAATATAGTTGGGGGGAGGGATGAAACTATATCAGAAGAAGCACAACCAGAGGCACAGGCAGAGCAATTGGAGGAGAGTGTACATAAAAACCTTGTGGAGAACATAGACAACAGGACAGCTCTGCCAGCAGAAGGTGAAACTGGAGCAGCACTAAGTGCTGCGACAGTTGAACCTGAAGATGACAGAGCTGGGGCAATTAAATAAAATATAGAGCCAGTATCTATTGAATCCTCATCTGAGTGGGAAGGAGGAACTTTAATTATGGAGGAACAGCCTAAGGAGTAACAAAATATTCCTTCGACCTCGGCTGTGAAACCCGATATCCCAGCTCCACAAAGAAAACACCACAGAGGAGAAAGAAAAGATCAATTTACGAACTTAACATAACTTCACCTATCAGAAGGAAAAGAACTAAAACAGCTGCAACAGCAGAGGAAGCCAGAAAAACATGGGCAACCCTAGAAGCACAGGTTGAGTTCCCAATCCTTGTACCGAGGCCAATGGATGCCCCAGAAAGGCTAGTCGAGGAAGAACCCAGCATTGAAGGACTTCTGAATGAGAACACACTATTAAAGGAGGAAGTCCAAGTACTTCGAAGGGAATTGGAGACATGGAAGGAAACCTACAGAAAATTAGGTGAAAGGAAAATGTATACATTAGTGGAGGCTGCATACCAGTTGGAGGGATCGAACTCTACCGAGCCTAGCAAGGAAGATGAGTGTGTGATCTGCCCCACCTGTGGGGAAATCTTCAAAGAGGCAGGCCACAAGATCATAATGCGCACTTGCACAGCACCACAGTTAGCACCCACAACAGAGGAAAATGCAGAAAAAGAAGATGCTGTCACACACAAACCAACATCTTTAAACATCCTTGTTGAAGTTTCCACTAATTCTGTGGCAGAGGAGAAAAATGATGAAATCATGCATGATGTCAGGGACAAAGATTGCACTATAAACCCAGAATGCTCCCAGGACATAGAGATTGTAGAAGCCGAGCCACAAGGGCAGGGCATTGATGAACTTGAACAGGGGGCTGCAACACAAGAATCAACAAACCTGAATATACTTGTCCAATCGACCGAACAAGTGGGAGAAGAACCTGGGATGGAGGACACTCTGGAACTGAATGAAGAGCTTTGTACTGTAACCCCAGAATGTTACCATGATGGAGAGCTCATAGAAGAAGAATTGCAACAGCAGGAGGATGAAGAGGTAAGCAAGGATGTTGTTACACAAGAACCAACATCCTTGGGAGTTGCAGCAGGGATTCCTAAAATTCAATTAGAAGATAACCCCGGGATGGATATCATACCCGATACACAGTGGAGCAAGGATGAAAAAACACAGACACAAGCCTCATGTGACACTGATATCCTTGAGGAAGAGCTGCGCGAAGGGGAAGATATTCAATCTCAAAGGTAGGAGAACAAAGAATACACTGTTACACAAGAACCAGTGTCTCTAAGAGCAATGAATGTATCTGCTGAAGAGAACCCAGGGGATGTTGCTGTTACACAAGAACCAGCAACACAAGAAATGGATTCAGAAATGCAGGAAGAGAATCTAGGGGATGTTTCTGTTACACAAGAACCAGCAACACAAGAACCAAATTCAGAAATGCAGGTTGACCAGGAGGAAGACACTGTCACACAAGAACCAGTGTCTCAAAAAGCCATGGATGCAGCTGTTGATGTTGCTGTTACATAAGAACCAGTAACTCTTGAACCAAATTCAGAAATACAGATTGAGGAAGAAGGAGACATTGTCACACAAGAACCAGTGTCCTCACAAACCATGAATGCAGCTGCTGAGGAGAATCCAAGGGATGTTGCTGCTACACAAGAACCAGCAACTCTTGAACTAAGTTCAGAAATGCAGGTTGACCAAGAGGAAGACACTGTCACACAAGAACCAGTGTCTCTAAAAGTTATGAATGTAGCTGCTGAAGAGAGTCTGAAGGATGTTGCTATTACACAAGAACCAACAAATCTCATAGTAAATTTAGATATGCTGGAGGACACTTCCCCACAAGAACCAATGCTTCTACCTCTTAGAAATTTCATTAATTCGGACTTAGAGCAAGAAGGGAATTATAAAAAGGAAATTTTAAACCTCACAATAGAAGTCTCATCCCTGAGGCTGGAGGTGACCAAATGGAAAAGCCAGGTGGAGGAGCACCATACAAGTATGATTGCTTTGAGTGAGCACAGAAAAATCATTAAAGCACTGGAAGAGAGGTGGGATGAAGAACGTATGGCCCATAGAATTCGGGAAGAAGAGCTGCAGAGCAAGTTGAGAGAATTGAAAAAGTTTCAATCCATGCAGCGAGAAAAAGAACAGATGTACACACTCTCTCAAGAACTCATGGGCACCAGGAAACCCTCTTCCTCTTATCTAATGTTCCTATTTGAGCAATTTATCTGGTTTAAATTGAAGGTTGTACAGGAGGGGAGATCGTTCGAAATCACAACCTCAGCAAAGTTCTTGGAAACATTCTTTGGAAGCAATTTTGAGGAGCAGAACCTACTGTGTGAATTATACCTGCATGAGATGGCTTGCCCCTTGGACCACCACTCAAACCCTGTTCCATTCACAGGGGATGTTCAAATAAGAGCCTTTGCCTCTTTTGTTAGTAATCACGCTCAGTGGGAAAGGTCTTTTCAGACCTTTTCCCATAATGAAGGCCATACTAACTTATGGATTCGAAGTGAACCCCGGAATCCTGGCATTCTTTTGGCACGGTACAAAATTTTCCTTTCAAGACCCCCCCAGGCACAACATATCATGAGACTGCAAGAAGAAGTGATCTCCACCTACACCAATTACATTTCCAGACATCAGCAGGTAGCATTGGAAGGGAGTAAACATAGATAGCAGGCTGCCTCCTCTGCACTTAGAAGTCGGGATCCTTACTGTTTCAAAAATTTCAAGCACGCACTTTCCAGAGTCAAGGGCTATGTGGGAAGCATGAGGGAGTGTGGAGTTTATTGGTTGGGTTTGAAATTCAAATTCCCCCTCATTTGGTGGCCAACAAAACCGTATAATATATATTTTTGCTTGACTAGGGCAGAGGAGCAACGATGCTGGGGGTATTGGGTTACTCACAGAGGCTTTTTAAAGGAAGATGAGGTACCTGAGTTTCCCTACAACTTCTCCTCCCTCCATGAACACAGCTCAGTATAGGACTCAGACTCCGAATGATGTAGATTGTTGCATGAGGACATGCAACAGGATAGTTGGGGGGAGATGTTGAGCCTAGGAATTGCCCCTTTTTTACCACCTTCAATCACCTTTTCTTCCCCTGTCTTACATCATTTAGCATGATAATCAGATCTGTTGTCCTCACTTTCATCCCCAAACTACCAAGGTATCACTGATCATTGCTTTATCTTATTAATGCTTATGATTGTGATAATTAAAGCTGTGTATCTCTCAAATGTGCTAACATGTTATGATTTATGAAGACAATTTGAGATAAGTGGACTACAGGTGGATGAGGGCTGAACAAATATCAAAGAAAGGGATATTCACTAATTAAAAGGACCCTCAGACCCTGATCATCAATGAAGGCATGTGGTTTTAATGTAATATCGTAGACCGAGCTGTGACAGTGCAGCTGTAACAGAATGCGCTACATTTCTGCTCGAATATAATTGTGATCTGAAGATATCGCTACTCCTAGGCAAGTCAACAGCCTTCTCGCATTTTCCATGTCATTATCATACCATGTTTTGTAACAGCTAGTATATTTAGGGCGCCTGAAGATCAGAGATCTTCATGGCTGCCCTTTAATAGGACCGAAGGTTATGATTTGCATGTATAAATATGGGGAGCTGTTTCGACCCAGGGGGTTGGAAGATAGATAATTCATTCATTGTATTGACAGTGGAAGCAACCTGTAATCATTCTTTATTTTAATACAAGGAGTTACCTCTGATTTAAGGGAGCTGTACATTGTTCATCCAGCGTCTCTGTGTGAAGGTTGGGCCCTCCTTCCGCAGAGATTGCTGAGTTAAAGTAGGATTTCTGAATTCATGGTTGTGTAATGCTTTGTTGATCATATTTCCTTTGTACGCAGCAGTAGTAGTGTGGATTTACAGTATAATTGGGATCCCATTTTCTTAAATATTGGTATTTGGTACAGAGTGACAGTTGACTGAGTAGATAACTTTCTCTACGCAATTCATGCAATAGTTGTACACAGCTCTGTTCATCTCATAGTTTAATTTGTTATCCCATGAATCCTTGCAATTTCCTTTACTGTTATAATTGTTGATTTTCATTTCTGCAATTCAATTCCTTAGAGTAGCTGAACTCAATCTTCTGCAATTGAATTTCTAGATTACATTTAGTTTATGCTTATGGATTTCAAGAGTGATTAGATTGAATAGGCGGACTACTTGTTTTGGGATGTGAATAGGATTTCCTTTTTCCTCTGCAATTGTTGTGTGAATATGATATCATTTCCGGTTGATACATGGTAGGAAGAAATTGAATTTGTAGGATTTAGAAGATGAATGGGATTACACAGGTTCTTGGGATGAACATGGTTGTTAGGGGATAAAAGTGTTCAATTATAGTGATTTGGTGTATAAGCATATACTGTGCACTTATCCTTTGAAATAAAGGACTTTCTCGGGTTGACAATAAATCTCGTATGCTCTGTGTGTGTTGATAATAATCTATCTGCATATAGGGTGCTCGACAATATAAATCAGAGATTACAAGATACAACCTCTAACGGCACGTCTGCAAACGGGAGAAACTGAATCCCCCACTTGGGCCTTCACCACTTCAATCCTCCATCTCTCGATAGCAAGCTCACAAGCAAAAGGAAAGCTTGGGAAGAACACACTAGTGCTCCAAGGGACAAAGGGATGCAAACTCAAGCATAAGTTTCGGCAACAATGGACTATAGTTTCTTTGCTCTCAATTCTCTCTTATGCCTTCAATGTACCAAGGGGTTCCTTATATAGCTTTTCAAAGGGGTAATTAAAGGTCGAATCCAAGCGATCTCAAGGCATAGGGAAGGCCAGGAGTCAAATGAGTTGGATCCATGTCAAGGAAAAATCCAAAAGGATTTGGATTATGCACACATCCCAATGTACGTGGTTTTAGTGGTCAAACCCGTGTATATACATGCTTATAGGTTTAAAAGTCGTGTATATCATTTTTCATATGTTTTTAGGGATGATCAAGGAAACATCAAAGGACAAAAAGTGGTCCACAGGGTCTAAGGAGTTTGCAGCGGGACAGGGAAAGGCCATACAAAGTGTGATTCACCTAGAGTGGTGAAATCTGCTATAATAGATGCCCCCTAATGTGTTAGGTCAGAGGGGTTATACGATGGCCAAAATACATTATAAGTCCATCCCAGAAGTGGAGTGATGAAGGATCCCAAATGGAAGACCAGCCACCTAATTAGCATAGTACAATAATACAACTCTGCATACAACTGCAAATACATATAGCCATCTCGGATACATAAGAGTACAATGGCCATGAATAGGCATGAAACATGATATCACATATGTGGTCATTGCCACATACAATATACATAGATCAAAATCTCCATGATGAATATATACAAAGGAACATGATCTCCAAAATGGCTGAAGATATATAATAGATCAAGATCTCCATAATGGCTGAAGATATATAATAGATCAAGATCTCCATAATGGCTGGAAATCTCTGACATATAATGGAATCAAGTCATGAGAGCTGAAATCTCATGAACAATGGCATGATCAAGGAGGTAGCATATAAGATATGCCACCAATATGGAAAGTTTTCTACACAAACTGCTACAAGCACATGTTTTACTATGCGAATAGAGGTGTCGAGGTCGAACATAGTAGTCCATCGTCTGATTACCGATCATTAATGTATACCGTTAACAGACGCGAGATTACCCACCGATAATGAAAATGGGAATCAAGGTACTAGAGTGCAAAGTAACAAGTGTGAATAAATGTGTTGAGGTCAAAAACTTGAAAGAGTCCATCAATCAGGGGACATTGATGTATTCCCAAGAAACTATCGATGGCGAGAGAACCTGCCACTGATGACTGCAAGTCTCAAGGCACTCAAAATGACTCTAGACTCCAATCCCAAAATAAATGATCTGAAGTCGATGGGATGAAATCTGCTGGAAGGAGGGAATTAAGGCATCCCCCATCATCCAACACAAGGTACTCAACAAAGCTGTATAATGTGGAAGGACTCGATCATAAAGTGCACGAACCAGTAACTGTACCGAGAATGGCTGACATGCAAAGTCAAGATAACTGAGGAATGGCCGACTCAGGTTTCAACTTCCTTCAAACAAGAGCATAACGATGTATGGTGACTAAATGAAGGCAGCATAGACTCGATATACAAACTGGGACATCTCTGTGACACAGGAGGCATCAACAGAGGCTCCATAGGGACTGGAAGCTTAACCAGTTGGTGGAGATAAACTCAAATAAATGAGTACAGCTCCTAAAGTCAAACTATAACCCAACCAATGGATGTGATATACAGTGCTCTGTTCGAAGGCGACACGACTCGACAGCTGCCTAAGATAACATCTTTCCTTGTCTGGCTTTTTGGTTTTTTTATTTTTTTGGACTTTTTCAGTTATTTAAAAATCTTGAAAAAAGAATAAAATAGCTTTATAGTTACAGACTAGAAGGAGATGAGTGTCATAAGGGAAAACAAACTAGTTCCAAGAAGTGGAACATACCTATGCTCAATGCAAGGATACATGTGTAGGATATTGACACTCGGGGGGAAATCCCCTCCCGGTAAAAAGGGAATCAAGCTGCGAAGGATATAAAAAAATGGCTCTGCATGGCTAGAGACGAGACAAGCACGGGCTATATGGCTGAAACACAATGTCAGGGGAGCCGGCATAAATCTCAATAAGGCAGGAAAAGCTCATGATAATGCATTCACAACTTGACATAAGGGAGTCCTGAGGGAAATAGGCTAGCATAAGATCAAGAGGAGTATGAGTCTCTTGCGAAATGTCATGGAAATACTATACAATGGACTCCCGGACCTAAGAGAGGACTCACATCATGGGTACCAAATGAAAAGGGGAGTTAACTAGGACACCCATGTATAGGAAATCTCTACCATTCACATAGTACCACTTCTAACAGAAGCATGAAGGTTCCGTGACACCATGGAATGGGTTCGTACCTAAGGTTAAGAAGGAACGGTCATAAGGCAATGCATAAGTGCAAGCGGATGTGAAATCCTAACCTATATGCCAGTTCAGACATAATACCTGTGATAGGCATGAATGGGTCAAAACCTCGGAGATAGTGTACAAAAAGTGGACCCTACATGACAACCATATTAGTCCAAAACAATCCAAAATAGTCAATAAAGAATCCAAACTATAGGATATAGGGAGGAATGATCATGACAACAGCACCCAAAGGAAACAATGCAGTGAACGATGAGAAATAAAAAGGAAACTAAGGTGTAGACCCAACGTTCACGCATACACTACCACCCGAGTGAGGGTGACCACTGGTGTAAAGACCAAGCGAAGGGAAAAAATCCTCCACAAATGGAGTAGAGGATGGAAGATGACCATTCCCAAATCTATGAGCACGGTAAGGGGTTGTGATGCCCCCAAGTCTGACACCATGGTCCGTACTAGGACCAAGATGGGTGATAGGATACCAGGCATGCCGAAAATAAAAGGACCTGAACTCAAGAGAGCATAAATATACTCAAGTAACCACGATCCCAACGGCCAACTAGTGCACAAAGTACACACTCCTAAGAAAATCTACAGCCAAAATACAAGCAAACCAATGGGATGATATGTGAGCTCCCGAATGCAACAGGTATGTATCGCCTAGGAGAGGCTCGAAACTCCCATACACTACAAGCGGAGGTACATAACCAATTATAGTGGCCCTCAGCTTCAACGCATAAAGCGACTGTACTGTTCGACCTCTACCTGGCCGGGACACCCACAAAATAACCCCTGCAAAGTACCCCCTCGATATCCTAGGTAAGGCCACTAAGGTCACCTCAATATAATCAATGCTCAGCTAGATAGTCGCAGGCAGGATTGACCCTATGGGTAGGGTAGAAAATCCTGAAACTCTCGAAAGAGCCCCCAGATACGAATACAATCCTAGAAATATCTCCGGTGCTACTCAGTTATGACTAGGGGTCATCCCAATCAATAACCGCTTGCACTGCCTCATGCTTAACTCCCTTTTGAGAGGAGGATCCTGAGAAACACTGGTTATACCAAGGATTTCACACACTCACCTGGACAGACACATACATGTTGTCGTTTAGTGATCTTGGAGAATTTACTTACAATGAACTATTCCAAGATCCTAAATCCTAAGCTTGTTGGTGCACCCTAGAAAAGAAAAGAGTGTAGTTCATTTTAATTTAGCGTTGATTTTAATTGGCTGAAATTACTCAAAGGGAAATGGCCATGCAACTAGTGAAGTTATGACTCAGCAGTGAAGTAAATATGCACACCATAAAAAACAATGCTAAGTGCAATCTTTGTCAAATGAAAAATAGGGTATTCCACTACATGAGATGCATAAATATATATTCCTTTCCGAATGTCAATGCAATCCTTCCTATATGAAAGCCTAAAAACAACCTCTCATCCAAGCAATCCAATGCAAGTAACTCCTCAAATCCATATCTAATATGCAACTAAGAGTGCAACTACTTTGTATTTTTCAATATAAAATAATGAAAAATGCAATAAAATTCATCTAAAAATCTCAGTCTTTGCAGCAAGTATAAAAGACAAGGCCAACAAGACACTGAGATGAAAAAGAGTAATGCACTAATGGAAAAACAAAAAGGAGAAATGACTAAAACTACTTTCAAATAAAAATCAATGAAAAAGCGGTCTCTGGTCACAAAGGAAGCATCAAATAGACAACATCAGACCCAAGGAAGACCCAACCACACTCACAACCCACCCAACAACTTCCCACAACATCAAACTCACCAAAAGGGAGGATGTACACGACTGTTTAAAGAAAAACTGCGTATATACGCGACTTTTGGCCAAAAAACTGAGTGTATACGTGGATTTTGGCCAAAAACTTGCATGTATATGCGACTTTTTGGCCAAAAATCTGCATATGTACGTGAATTTTGGCCAAAAACCTGCATATACAGAGAAGGTAGTGGTAAAAAGAAGGCCAATGGTCAAACGAATAAAGGGGAGTGTCAATGGATGAACATACTATAACATGCAACACAGAAACAGGGAGAAATAGAGAGCAAGTCAAGAATATCAAGCCCATTATGCCCCCAACCCCAAAGAAAAACAAGGAACATCCCCAGCATAGTCGCCAATTCTGTTACAGAGAGAAATTCCTATGGCTTGGGGTACCACAACAGACAGCTTGACTCCAGAAATCAATCCTTTCCAATATGCAATAGAAATTAAATGTCTAACACTAAAGGATCAGACCTCATACCTTATTCTGGACGGTTGAAGTAGATCCCCGTTGAGCTTTCCAATCTTCAGCTTGAATTGATCTGTTACTTCCTCAACAACAAGTAAACAATACAATCATTCTATATATCATGGTGTTAGATCTATTCTATCATATATAATCAATAATGTAAAAGTATTTGACATAATCCCATGGATAAAATATTCATTCAAACACACATTATTGGACAGGAAAAGATATTTCTATTAATATAAATCAGATATTACAAGATACAACCTCTGATGGTACATCTGTGAACTGGAGAAACTGAATCCCCCACTTGGGCCTCCACCACTTCAATCCTCCATCTCTCGATAGCAAGCTCACAAGCAAAAGGCAAGCTTGGGAAGAACACACTAGTGCTCCAAGGGACAAAGGGATGCAGACTCAAGCATAAGTTTCGACAACAATGGACTATAGTTTCTTTGCTCTCAATTCTCTCTTATGCCTTCAATGTACCAAGGGGTTCCTTATATAGCTTTTCAAAGGGGTAATGAAAGGTTGAATCTGAGCGATCTCAAGGCATAGGGAAGGCTAGGAGTCAAATGAGTCGGATCCATGTCAAGGAAAACTCCAAAAGGATTTGGATTATGCACACATCTCTATGTACGTGGTTGTAGTGGTCAAACCCACGTATATACACGCTTATAGGTTTAAAAGTCACGTATATCATTTTTCTTATGTTTTTAGGGATGGTCAAGGAAACATCAAAGGATAAAAAGTGGTCCATAGGGTCTAAGGAGTCTGCAGTGGGACAGGGGAAGGCCATACAAAGTGTGATTCACCTAGAGTGGTGAAATCCACTATAACAGACATACATTTTCTCCTCCATGGGAAATAAGAACAATTCTAGTTCCTGCTCCTTCTTTAGATGAAGAGTCATCGAAGTACATCTGCCATAGTTCATCTTCTTTTTCAGTAGTATGATAAACTGGATTTTTCTTTTCTACTTGCAAAACACCACATGTGTCCTCATTGCTTAAATACAACATACAAGATCCCAAACCTTCCTTTACAACATAGATTGGATGATTACCAGGATTGTCACTATCACTTACTAAATAGGCCATTTGAACTTCTCTGTACAGCCTTTGTTGTTCACCACCAAAAATTGGGATGGTGCATAGTATAAATCCATTTGAAGAGTACCTCCTACTCTTTTAGCTCGGGATATTGAAAGCAACATGCCAAAATTTGGTTCAATATCAGCTACAACCACATCCATCATGACACTCTTCATAGGTAATTGGGAAATATTTACAAGCATATCTTTGATTAATCCTAGGCACTAAACTGCTCTTGAATCAAAAGCAAATAAATCATGGTAAGGCCTAGTGATGCTTAGACCTAGGGCTTCCATAATGGCTTTGGGAATTAAATTATGAGAAGCTCCATAATATAACAAGCAATTGTGCAACATTTGTTCATGAATTGTCAAAGTAACATAGAAAGGAGAAGGATGACCTGATTTCTTCTCTAGCTGATCAGGTGGAGGAGCACCCACAAAAATAGATAGATGTTCATCATGTAAATTAATGACATAAGAAGAAATGCCATTTGCTTGTGATTTCAACATCCTATAAGCAGGATCTATGAATGAGCGAACATTCATTAGTTATGTTAGGGGAACATGAATCTTCAGCTTACTCAGCTCGTTTGCAAAATTAAACCCTTGATTACCGTTATTTGTTTCTTCCAACTCTGTGATCTTAGCCCTATTAAGCTTGTGATTCTGTTTCTTTTCTGATGGAAGATCAGGGTACTGCTTGGCTGTTGCTTTCTTTTTAGGATTCTGAACTACCTGTTTAACACCAGATCTAAGATTGTAGGACTTCTTAGGATATGTCTGACAGATATCATCAGAAGAAGAATAAAATTCTTTTAACAATTCAAAATTTTGGTATTGATCTTTGGTAAGATAGCTTTCATATAACTCATCTTCAAGATCATTTATATCTTGATCTAAATCTTGATACTCTATATCCTCAACTTCCCCTTCTTCATTCAGTAAATTATTATGGAAGGGAGGTTGTATTCTTTGATCTTCATTTTCTTTCTTCTCCCTTTGAATATCATTATTTCTCCTTTCCCTGGGTATAAACCTCGGTACAAAAGGTCTCCTAAATTGATTAGGGTTTCCCTCATGCATAGGTTGACTTAGAGTTTTATTTTCCATTTCAAGTCTATTTACTTTTGTAATTTTTTTTATTATCTTATTCATATCATCTGTTTTATCTGATGACCTAGCCATTGAAGTTGAAGCCATTTCCTTCTTTCCCTTTTTATCTTGATCAAAAAATCTAAATGATATTTAATTTTTCCTGTTGCTAACATGTTTGATTCAACTTCCAAGGTAGCTTCCTACATATTAAGTAGGGTCACTGACCTTCTTTCTCTTAGAAGTAGTGAAAACTCAGATTCAAATGAATTTGCATTTGTGAGCTTGGAAGAAGTTTCTGAAGGTTGAATCTTGTTGTACATTTTATTAAATCATTTTGAGAAATCAACAACATAGTCATTCTTTTTTCTTTTCAAGGCCCCAAATTCATTAATGTAATACAGAAAATCCTTTGTATCTCCCCACTGCTTCATGAAAACCTCCTCTAAAATTTCAATGCCATCTATTGATCCTGGAAGCAATTCCCTAAACCATTTTCTAACTTCTCCATCTAAGCTCTGGACAAACATTCTCATCCATACATCCTTAGTTCAATGTTCTGGTTATCAACATAGCTGAAGAAAGCATTCCAATGCTCTTCTGTTGTTGTATCCCCTTGGCCATTAAACCTAGGGAGATACTTTTGATAATCCCCCCCCCGGAAGAGCATGAAGAGGCTGGGGAATAACCAACAATGCATATCTAGTAGCAACTATCTGATCCATGTAATCCATAGTTTGAGCAGCCATTTTAGGACTAGGAGAACTTGAAGTAGCTGAGGTTGAGGTGGATTGGTTTGTACTTGAATGTTTTGATGAAGGAGTAAAATTACTGAAATTAGGTTGATGAGGTGGGAATCTTCTTGTAAAAGGAATGTGAGTTGAAAATAGATAAAAAATTCCTGTTTATAATGCTTCAGCCTTAACCTCTTTAGGTAATAGGGTATTTGTGAAAACTCAAAAGTTTTCAACTTGAGAAGGGGGGAAAAGTGAATCTAATTTGTCTTTACCCTTTTCAGAATGTGGCTCAAAAGCAGGAAGTAGAAACTGAGAAGATTCAGGAATCTCCAAGGCTAAGGGATGTACGAACTTTCCTGATGCAATAGATATTAAATGTTATCTAGCTTCTTTCAATATTTTCTTGGGATCTGGGACTCCTGGATGGAAAGGCGATGAGAGGTTTTCCCTAATCCTAGTCTTCTTGGGAGCCATAGTTGCTTTTATTTATTTATAACAAGTGAAAGAAAATGTAGTCTATGAAACCAAGGAATAATTTGTACTTCCTCCCCAGTATGGTCGCCAGATGATGTTTTCCCTAAAGTCTGCTACCTAGACTACGGGGTCAGCAATGTTTAGGCACCTCAATAAATAAAAGATTGTTTTTGGTTTTGTTTGGGTAACAATGTAAATAAGATAGGTAAGGATAAAATAGGAAGAGGCACAATATATGAAAACTTCAGAAATTCAAATGTAAAAAACAATAATCTTGCAGAAATAGATGACAAAGCAGTTAAGGTACAGGAGATAAGATTCAAGATATATAACTCCAAACAATAAACAAATAGTTCATATTTGCAGCATATATAAAAGTATTGGTCTTTGAAAACATTTTTCAAATATCAATAAGTATTTAACATTCAATGACATACATTAAATGAATATAGAAAACATCCACATCATAGTTAATGCATGAAGAGTTCAGATTGAACTAAATAATATTAAAACAAAATATATCAAAGGCCTAGATCTATATAGTATATTAAAATGTCATTAAAAATGCAAAATAAGTTCTTACACTAGTAACCATTGAATTTCCACTTGATCTCTTGGCAGATCCATTCCCATGTGTGTCCCCAATTTCTAAAAAATATTACAAAATATATAGAACATAACCTCAAGATAGGATCCCCAAAATTTGTTTAACATATACACTTTTTAAGGCTAATACTTCTAATTATATAAAAAGTATAAATAAAAAAGGAAACCTAATTTATTGATAAGTATCAACTAAGGATCATTTCAAATCCTTCTTGTTGCCTCAGCCAAGGTGGCTATCCCATATAGCACACCTGACTTTGCTTGTAACCTCTTGATATCCTTCTACATGCCACGAATCCTTACTGCCAGCTCCTCTTTATCTTTCATTAACTATTCTTTTTCCTCTTGCACCAGTCTCCTCCTTTTCATTGCTTCCTCTGAAACTTGAATTAGCTCAACAAAATTATGATTCACCACCTGCAAATATTGATTCAACATTGTATTTGCCTTCACCAATTGATCATTGATCTGATTTAAATGTCCATTATGTTTTCTAAGCTGTTCAATTTCTCTGCTTTCCTTATCTTGTTTCAATTCACTCATATTTCTTTCTGCATCTTCACCTGTAACCTTTTTCTTGTTAAGTTTTGCAACTGTTTCCTTTTCTTGTTCTATGAGAACCTACTCATTACATCCTACTTGTTTCTATGATATTTCACCAATCTCAGCTTCAGGAAACAATGAGGGATTATCTTCTTCCATGTCACTAGAATTATAAATGCAACCTTTAGGAGATATATCTAGAATTTGTCTTAGGCTTTGGTTAATGTTATCAAAGACTTGATGCATGGGTAATTCTAACTCCTTAGATTTATTGTTTTCATCATCATCACTGGATGTATCTTGAACACTTATCACCTGCCTTTTATTAAACCTAGGGTTTAATAATGCCTTCATATTCATCTAGATTTTGTTCACTGGTCAAGTTTTAGGTCTAGAATATGTTTTGAAAGGTTTAAATGAAAACTCCGTCACCTATGAAATCTTTTTAGAATGAATTGGTCCCTCTTTAACTGTCTGTATTCCATCGACATAGCATAAAACTGAATGGTCATTCCTTTTAAACCCAGGCTTTCTTATGGTAGTTGTGTCGAGGTTATCTCTTCAAGACATTCTTTCTCATGATATTCTTCAATTTTATTTTCTAATGAGGGTTTTGTTCTACACTATCAGAAGTCTCTAAAACCTTCTTTTCAGAAGACTTTTTCTTTCTCTTTCTTTTCTCTGCATCTTTACATTTAACTTTGAAACCCCCCCAGAAAAGAAAATGGGACCATGACCTTTCTAATTTTCCTAACTCCTGAGTAATTAAAAGCTTAATCAACCTGTGATGGAACATATTACTACTAGAAGAACTAGAATGGTTTCGAGCCCTAACAGCCATCTTTTCCAGACTTTTTAATAAATAAAAAGGAAGGTTTACTTTATTTGCACTTGTTACATACTATAGGAATCTCATATGATATCGATACAAAGTGCCAAATCTACCCTCGCAAGTAACATACCTTTGAATAACATGCAACACATCCTGCCATTCTTAAAAAGGAAGGCCCTTTGGATGCCCTGGCTCCAATCTGGATTTTTATGAGATGGTAATAGGAATTAGCTATAATCTTCATTGATAGTTTTTCTTTTATACCACCTTTCCCCTTCAATAACCATGCCAATAGCATGCGAAATGGATTCCTCTGAGACTGTAAATTCTAAACCCCCAACTTGAACCCTAGATCCATCAAAACTCTCACAGAAAGCTTTAGTAACCCAAATATGATGTTATACAATATTTTCAAACATAACATACCAACCAGTTTCCTTAACTTTTTCGAGGGCTGAAGGAAATTTCTGCATCCATTTGACATCTGCAGGTTCTATTATAACCAAATGACCACTTGGTCAAAATTTTGTGGAAAACACTCATAGCTGGATCGTGAACTATAGATGCAACACTAGAACAAGATCTCTGAGAAATATGAAGAAAACCCTGTTCTTGTAAAACCATGATTTCTTGGCCCTTATTTCAGAATACCAATTGTAATGTGGAAAATGATGAATAAATATGGTTCTGTACAAGTGTTTTAACAGAGTACTGTTTATCAGCAGATGTTGACTTATGGTCATGAGCACATAGCTCGAAGACTGCTAGCATAATGATGATACCTGCAAAACATCTCATCCTTGTCGAGCTGGCATCGTACCTGCTTCTTAGGTAATGTTCATGTTCTTCCATCTCACCTTAGTAACCATATAAAATATTTTGAAACCATAGAAATTTTTTGAATGAACTAGAAACATGTTATAGGAGCATAGGTTAAGATCTAAATGTTGTAAATACCTAGAATATTAAAAACATGAAATCAAAACACACCAAAACTTTAGGATAAAAGGAAATGGGATAAAAACTCGAGGCTTAAAATATTTTTAAGGTACAAAACTATCTTACCAAGCAAGGCAACAGACCTAGGTCAAACACTAGGATTTGATGCCAATCATGTGACTTCCTCCATAGACTTTTTGTTGTCAACAACTGTCTCCATATTGAAAATTTCTTTGGATCCTTTTGACTTTTTTTTGTCCTTGGATTTTGGATATGTAAGATATATTACGTTGTAAGTCCATTCCTTTTGTACTTTGGACATGTTTGTAGGATTTATTTTAGTTGAATATTTTCCTTCTGATGCATTCTCATCTTGATTTAGAGCCATAAATAATATGTCTTTTGGAATATCATTTTCTTCTTCATTTGAAGAGTTGTTTTCTTCAATGTACAAGCTTTTCTTTTTCTTCTGAAACATTTTCTTGTTCATATCCTTGTTTTGTTGATGCTTGTCTTTTCATTCTTGATGCTCTGACTCTTCCACACTTTCGCTTTCTTGATTTTCATCATATGTGTATTTGGAAGCAAAGTGTCATATTCTTCCACATTTAAAAAACTTAAAATGTAGTTTTCCTTGATACATACAATTTCCTCTCTTCAATCTTCTTACGAAGTTGGCTTCATCTTTGTTTCAAGGGTCAGCTATATTTATGCATTCATTTCTACTAGACTTAGATTTTCCTGTTTCTTTGAAAGTAGCTACCTTTCTAAATCCATTTTTGAATTCAACTCTCATTTAATATGTTGTAAGTATTCCATACAACTCATCCTTGGTTAGATTATCTAGGTCCCTTTTGTCTTCAAGAACTGACACTTTTGGAATAAAATGTGTAGGAAGAGTTCTCATGATTTTTTGCACAACAACCTTTTCTTTAGCAATAGCTCCTAGCCTTGTTATGGAGTTCACTATTTCATCAACTCTCAAAAAATACGAAGCTATGTCTTCTTCTTCCTTCATTTTGAGGATTTAGAACTACAAAAATAACATTTGTAATTTGTTTGTTCTAAACTTGTCACAGTCCTCATAAATACTTTGTAATTTGTCCCACACTTCTCTATGGTGCACCACATTGCCTTGGTAAATTCAACATATGCTAATCTAAATAGAATGACATTCTTCGCTCTTGCATGCCATTCATACTATTTTTTTTCTATGGATCAAGAGTTACTACCCTTGAGGTTTTAGTCTCATGATTCTCTTTGAACTTATCATCATTCTAATCTAATTATTTTGTAGCTTTCAAAATTTATATCCGACTTCTGCTAATTTCCATATGTCCATCCCAAGTGACTGCAGATAAACTTCCATTATCATTTTCCAAAAGGTATAGTTTGTGCCATCGAATCTTGGATATCTGTTACTGGACAAACCTTATTGCTTCTCTATATCTGTGCTAGGTCAGTATTCCATATGTTAGCTTGTTTACTGAAGACACCCACTCTAATAACAATTGTTGGTATTAAGTTATTACTGAGAGGGGGGTAAATGAATAATAGTGCAGATATGTCCAAAATATGCAAATTTTCATATTTAAAACAATCACACCAATAAAAAGAACACCAGACAAATATATGAGAACAAATGTATATATATATATATGTATATGAAAAGTTACATCAATGGGAGATTGTAGTCTCCGATCATGAGTACCCACTCATTTAGATGTTCACCTGATCTCAAGTACAACTTGTGGTATGATGGCACCAACCTGCAACAAATTCTATTTGTGTAAGCTTCAACTTACGACCTCCAGGCACCGACCTAAATAGATATCAGTCTTGTCACGCAAATTGCGACTTGCATTTTCAAGCTCAAATCTATGGAATAATTGCGCTCTCTAGGTGTGGAAGTGACAACTTCCTTTTGTTGTCCAGCACCCACTAGAAGGAGATTGTGATCCCCTTAATTTTATTTACACCCACAGAAAGGATGCTACTGCACCTTGATAGCTCTCTAGTACCCACTAGAAGGAGGTTTGAGCCCCCTAATCCTTGCTTCATCCTTCCTCTGTGATATGAAATGTGAGTGTATAGTCAGTATTGAAATGTTCTTCCTTCAAAATGTACAACTGCTGAATTCTTTTGTTGTGCGTCGGTGTATATTTGTCAACCAGTATCCCAAAAGTTTATGATCTATGTCTTCCTCTTCAAGTTACAAAACTATCGTAATCCTTGATCTGTGTCTTTTTATTTTTGTTAGACAATTTCCCAAAACAATTTAGATCTATGTATGTGAGTCTATGTCTGAATATCTACATCAAACCTTTCTTCAAAATGCATATGCATTTGTTCAAATCAAACCTTTCTGTAAGGTGCATCTATGTCTTTCTGCGTCAGATTTTTGATCAAAATACATCTATGTCTTTCACATCAGACCTTTCTTCAATATATATATGTGTCTTTTACGTTAGACCTTTCTTCAAAATATGGTTGTGTATTTTACTTTAGACCTTTCTTCAAAATACATCTGCATGTTTCACGTTAGACCTTTCTTCAAAATATGTTTGTGTTTCTCACATCAGACCTTTCTTCAAAATATGATGTGCAATATAATAGTGATCTACGCATTGATACTTACTGTTCACACATCCATACTTTAGGTATCCTATCAACTAGTGTTTCTCATATTGCATTGCGACTCCACTTCAAAAGAATATTCGTTTGCAATCAACGAGCCATTGATACCCCGAAAAACAAAGACTTTGAATATTTTCAAACATTTATATCTTCATCTTCCATAAGTTTACTTCACAATGATAATATCGTGACTATTTATAATCTTCTTGACTCAAGAGATGTGTCCATTTGTGAAGTCCGTTTACTTCGAATATCGTCCCACTGGATTACGTCTCTAAAACGTTTAATGTTTGCATTGGTGTACCACATTTGTAATTCATCTTTGTAATTTAAGACACACATATGCCACAACTTCTGTGGGTCTTTTGAACACATAATTCACAAGTCTTAGTACTTATGGTTATTTACAATCATTCTTTTATATACATAAGTATATGTGCAAATGCAACCAATGTCATGATGGTCCTTGGACCGCTTCGGATTTGATTTTTGTTCCATCTTTTGATATTTTGAAACATTTTATCTATCTTTTCCATCTTTCAACTTTTCCATATATTCAACTTGTCTTGTCTATAAATTTGAACAATATTTGATCTTTGACATGAACATTATAGTCCATCTTTTGATATTTTGACACATTTGATCTATCTTTTCCATGTTTCAACTTGTCCATATATTTAACTTGTCTTGTCTATCAAGTTGAACCATCTTTGATTGAGAAACTTTGAATGAAGGATCCTTCTTCAGGAAAAGGGGAAAATTAAACCCAGAAACTATCAGCGGACAGTCAAAATCCTCCAAAATAAACTTGAACAAAGGAAAACCGGAGTCGAAAAACCACAATATCACCCTGCAGAACAAAAAAAGTCTCAGAATACCAGCGACAGTCGAAAACATTCGGAATAAACCAAGAGAAAGGGAGCAACTTCAGAGAAAAAGAATATGAGGAAACCTAGAAGCCGGTAGGTGACAGATGTAAAACTTACCACATGAAACAACAAACAACCCCAAGATAAGATAATAAATCTAGTCAAAGTCAGGGAACCCTGATCGAAAGCACTAACAGAGACAAGCAAAATTCAAAGACATGAAAAAATTCCCCAGACCAACAACCCTAGTATTAGTACCATAAACCCAAGCTTTGAGAGAAAAACCAAAAATAAGTCAACAACATAGAACAAAATAACTCAAGTGTCTCACACAACAGGATTTGAACCCAAAATCTGACGACAGAATCCAACGACATCCAATGTAAAGTACATTTTTGTTAGTTTTCAATGATGAAAAGTACTGTACCTTCCGATTTCTTTAAGCATCGTCGAATATCCGATGTCCTTAGTGTAGGTTTTTCGACGACATTTTGCAACAATAGGTCATTAGATATGCGGCGGATGTGTGTATAATTTACGATAGAAGTGTGTCGAATTTGCGACAACACTTGGAGGCTGAGTCATCGAATATCCGATGGTCATGTGTCGAATTTGCGATGACATTTGAAGTATGGGTTGTCGGATTTTTGACGTCCTTGGGTTAATTTTTGAAATAGTAGAAAGACATATTTCAAATAGGTTAAACCCATATTTTCAACGGTAACTAGGTTCATATCGTCAATTATCCAATGACTGATGAATTATAAATATAAACATTTTTAAACATTTCGACATGTTTTCTACAGAAGCAATGGACGATTTGTGGAAATTATTTATTCCTCGACGGACGGTTTGAGGAATTGTTTTATTCTTCAACGTGCGGTTGTGGGAATTTTTTTTTCTTTCACAGACAGTTTGTGGGAAAAAAAAAATTCTTCGACAAACCTCCGTTTGAAAATTGTGATGCGTGGAACTTGAATTTTTAATATTGTTGATATTATTCATTCATGAAGTTTGTGACAAAATTTCAAATAGAAATATTCCTAATCCAAACGAATAGAATTGACAATTGCTTGCTAGGCAATGGGACGCAGTGAAACGAAGGAGTGATGGAAAATGTTATTGTCCATGTACTCAATGCAGGGGATTTAAGAGGAGAAGAATATTGATCTCAATAGCCACAAAAAATTTCAGGGAACATGGACACGCTGAGAGGGGGAATCAATATCGTCCATTTGTAGGTTTAGCATTATAAAGTTTTTTATATTCTTTGCTTTGGTAAATGTGTGTATTATTTTAATATTTCCTATATTAACTTATATCTATTGATGTTTTCATGTATTTATAAAGGAAAGACACCCTACGGCATATCATCCAGAGGAAGTTCTTTCAGAACAAGTTCTAGAGGATCATGGAGCGTCTATGTTTAGTGGAAAACAAGTGAATGATCATACTGATAACGTAGTTCAAGATGATGGTACAAATACATTGATCCATGATTCATTTAATGTTAGAATGGATGATGACGATGACGATGATAATGAAAATAGTGATGACTTTGATAATGAAAATGATATACCTATTCTTGATAAGGCATATGAACCCCTTTATGAAGTCTCCAAAACAAATCTTCTCTCTGTTGTATTGGTGATAATGCACTTGAAGGTTATGAATGGTCTTTAAAAAATATTAATCACATGGATGATAAGGTATATAAAAGAATCCATCACATATATATCATCATGATAAACTTTATTTGTATTCCTCTAATAATCGTATAGTTAATTCATTATTGATCATCATACAGATGAAGTGTGTTTCGTTAATATTATTTATTTATTACATTAACTATAATTTTGTTTTGATGTAGCTTGATAGCTGAATTTTTGTTACCACCATCAAATATTTTACCTCGCACATATCGAGATTTATCTTCCATCATGAATGAGATTGGAATGCATTATGAAACAATTCATGGATGCCCCGATGGCTATGTTATATATTATAATCAGCATTTGCAACAGAATGTCTGGAATGTCATATAAGTAGATATCAAACATATCAAGTAACAAAAAATGCACCTCACAAGGTTCTTCGTTATATTCCCATCATTCCACGTTTGCAACGACTGTTCAGGTGCAAAAACATAGTGAAATTTATGGATTACCATGCCAGGAACAGAAGTCAAGATGATGTTATTCGAATGCCTACATATGGTTTTGATTTTAGAGATATGGAGGAAAAGTGGCCTCACTTTAAAGAAGAACCAGGTAATCTTAGGATTTCTTTGGCAGCAGATGGTGTTAATCCATTTTCACAGATGAAATCCATTTACACGGTGTGGCCTATTTTTGTTATCAACAATAACATTCCTCCATGGTTGTCAATAAAGAGGGAGCACATAATGTTGTTGATGATTATTCTAGGTATTTTGTGTCTACAACTGTTTTATTTCTGATGTAGTTGTGGCATCTCATTTGTCATATTATGTTTCCTAATTTCATTTGTATATTTTTTTATTTTACTCTTGTCCATGTTTTATATATCTTAATGGTTCTCATAAATATATATTTTATATGTACTTCAAATCAATCAGGTAAGTTCCAAGTCAAATATATGAATGTATATATCGAACCTCTTATAGATGAGCTACTGAAGTTATTCAATCGCATCCCTATGTATGACGTATCTAGACCAATACAACAAAGGAAATTTCAATTCCATGCAATGGTTGTATGGACAATACATGATGCCCCTGGGTTAACCCAATTTTGTGGTTTGTATTTTTAAGTTCCACTTTAATTGCATTTAATTATATGAAGTAGTTAATATAGTTTATATATAATTATAATTGACATAGACATTCCATATCTATATATTGTAGGTCTTCAGACAAAGGGTAAATTTTCATGTCCACTTTGTGGTCCTAAGATAAAATCTCGTCGCTCAAAAATATTAATAAAGGAGGTGTTTAATGAGTATAGGAATTTCCTCTCTAAGAATCACAGGTGTAGAACAACCGAAAAAAAATATTTTCAATTGGAAGCAGGAGTCTGCATTAAAACCACGGAGAATGACACCTCACCTTTGGAAGATGCAATACAATAGAAATGGTCAAGTTTGTACGTATGGATCATCGTTTATGAATTGTTATGTATTTTAATTTTTATTGTGAGTTGTTTACTGTAGTGGCCATATTTGATTTCTGATGTAATTTATTTATAAACTAATATTCATGATGTCCATAGTGATCATGAAGGCATTAATGGGCTTCCACGAGGAATGAAAAGCTATCCTATACAATTCAGCGGGTTTCCCTACTATGAGCACCTACAAATTGGTCATTTATTTGATACAATGCATATTGGAAAAAATGTGACTGAAACATTATGGCGACTACTGGATCTAAGGAGGGAGAAATATAAAATTGTGAAAGCTTGCAAAGACATTCAATAAGGAAACCATGCAATGAAAGAAGTCATCCAATTTCATAGCAATGGAGACCAAATTAATATAAACTCAATTCCATGGATGTTTACAGAGCGGCAAAGCAATGTTGTCAAAGAAGTAGTGTGGAAAATTGAATTTCCCACTAGATTTTGTGCGAACTTGAAGAATATCATAACAAAAAAGGTGATTTTGCGGGGGCCAAAACGCATGATTGGCACGTCTTCATCAAGGTAATTATTATTGTTATGTCCATATAATTTTGTTTTTTTTTTCATTTTATTGCATAATTTTTTTTCTTATTTGTATACTATTAGTTTAAACAATGACGTGGTTTGTATATTGATACAGTATGTTCTACCTCTCTCTCTACCGGACAACTTCAACAACAATGTCAAACAATTTATATATAATCTTGGTAAATACATGACGTAACTAGCGATTAGTTGCTTGTGCTTAGTGTTTCTTTAATTCTTCGTATAATTTATATTTGTTTTTTGTGCACTATTTCATGATATGTAATTTAATGTGTTTTTTTGTTAAATATTGTTATTGGTTTGAGTCACCTGTAGATGGTTGACATCTAAATAAATCCATAGAGAAGATATAAATTATTGGAGGATAGAAATTCCTCGTCTCATGTGTGAAATGCAAAAGCATATACCTTCGACATTTTTCAATGCACAGAAACACTACCTCATACACCAAGTTGAGGAGATTGAGTTTTGTGGACCTGTGCACTCAAGGTCCATGTGGATGGTTGAGAGGCACTTGAAATTTATGAAGGGTTTGGTGAGACAACGAGTACATGCTGAGTGTTCTATGATGGAAGGATATACGGTATACCAAAACATGTTGTATGTTAGTGAATATATTCCTAATTTACCATCAAAGCTCAATTTACATCGCATTTGTGACCCAGAATCCAATAACAAATTTGAAGGGGAGTAACTAAAGGGGAAAGGTAGATCGAGGAAGGTGAAAGTTAATTATTATCTAGTGGATGTTTATTATATCATTCATATTCTAATTGTATTTTAAAGTTATTGCATCAATTAAGAGCATATACTTTGTTCAGAAAATTTACATATGTCTTTCATTTTAATGTTTATTGTCATCAAGCAGTTTGTCAAGAGTGGGATGCAATTCATTTATGCATCACAAACAATATTAACTGGATGAAGGTATGGATTGAACGATGTGAACAATCGAGTCATGGAATATCATGGGAAGGTGTGGCTTCATTGATAAAAGCAACACATTGCAATGGAGATAGAAATATTCCAGAAAGGGAAATCGATTTAGCATATGGTTTAAAACAAAAAATGGTAAGCATATTAATCAATCACTCTAAATATTTTATTTTGCAAATTACATTTTGATGTACATGTTGTTATTTTCCATTTATTGATGCCTAACTATTGAATCGTTGTGTAATCTTTTCATGTATTGCTTATTGTAGGTAAAACACCATAAGGCTATGGTCTACAATGGTTGTAGATATCACATCAAAAAAATGGATGAAACAAAGAAAACATCAGATTGTGGGATATCTACAATCTTTGAGGTGACCAATGTTTCATATAGAAGTGACAGACATACATAACTGTTAGAAAATCGATACTATAGGTATTTTGAAGATATTCTACAGTGTGATTTTAAATCCTTCAAGGTAGTTCTGTTCATTGTTAAGTGGTACAAGTTACGATTGAATCAATGTGATACCGATAGAACTATTATTGAACATGATAATGAATTTACCATGGTATATACAAGGTTAATTGAGCCAGGAACGGAGCCCTATGTTCTTCCAATCCAATGTGAACATGTATTTTACTCGAAGGTTCTAGGTAAAGTGGGCTGGTCATTTGTTGTGAGACACGATCCAAGGGGAAGGCCAATAAAGTATAACCTAGATGATGGTAATGAAGAGGGTTCTCTGGAAGAAGAATATAATGATCAATAGCATGATAAACATGAGTTAGATGATGATGATGATCCAGCAAAAGATGTCCAAGAATTAGTTGAATCAGATGATGTAGTGGACAATTCCCATGAAGATTATACCAACGATCACGATGAGTGTAACTAAATGAGACAATGATGATGATATTCCCAATCCTTACAATGTTGAATCTGGATATGATGATACAGATGATGACTTGGATGAAGAAGACGATGAAATATATTGAAAGGTAAATATTTAATTATACTTATTCTTTTATCTTATTTAAAAAAAAGGTTACTAGCATCATCATCATCACCATCATCACCATCATCTTCATCATCATCATCATCATCATCGTGAGCATCATCATCATCATTATCATCATCATTATAATTATCATCATCAGCATCAGCATCATCAATATCATCATCATCATCATCATCATCAAGAGTGTCATCATCATCATCATGACCCTCATCATCATCATCATCATCATAATCATCATAATCATAATAACCATCACTATCATTATGATCATCACCATCATTACCATCCACATCACCATCGTCATCATTATGTTCATCATCATCATCACCATCATCCCCATCACCATCATCATCATCATCATTATAATCATCATAATCATCATCATCATCATTGTAATCATCATAATCATCATAATCATCATATTTATCATCATCACCATCATCACCATCACCATATTCATCATCATCATCACTATCACCATCATCACTATCATCACCATCATGATCATGTTCATCATCATCATCATTATCATGATGTTCAACATCATTGTCTTCATAACCATTATGTTCATCATCATCATCATTACCATCACCACCATCCACATCACCATCGTCATCATGTTGATCGTCATTGTCTTCATCATCACCATCATCACCATCATCACCATCACCGTCATCACCATCATCACCATCATCACCATCATGATCATGATCATCATCTTCATCATGATGATGATGTTCATCATCAACATCATCACCATCATCTTCATCACCATCATCACCGTCAACACCATCATCTTCATCATGTTGATTGTCATCATCTTCATCCTCATGATAATCATCATCATGATCATCATCATCATGATGTTCATCATTATCATCTTCATGATGATGATGATCATCATCATCATCTTCATCATCATGACCATTACCATCATGATCATCTTCATCATCATCGTTATTATCATGATGTTCAACATCATCATCTTCATCACCAGAATGTTCACCATCCACATCACCATTGTCATCATGTTGATCATCATTGTCTTCATCATCATGATCACCATCATCACCATTATCACCATCATCACCATCACTATCATCACCATCATCACCATCATGATCATCTTAATCATCATTGCCATTATCATGATGTTCAACATCATCGTCTTCATCACCATTATGTTCATCATCACCATCCACATCACCATCGTCATCATATTTATCATCATTGTCTTCATCATCATGATCACCATCATCACCATCATCATCATCACCATCATCATCACCATCATCATCATCACCATCATCATCACCATCATCACCATCATCATCATCATCGTCGTCTTCCTCATCATGATGATGTTCATCATCACCATCATCTTCATCATCATATTCATCATGATGGCGTTCAACATCACCATCATATTCTCATCAACATCATCATCATCATCATCATCATCATCACCATCATCACCATCATCTTCATCATGTTGATCATCATCATCTTCATCCTCATGATCATCATCATCATGATGTTCATCATTATCGTCTTCATGATGATGATGATGATCATCATCATCATCATCAACATCATCATCATTGTCATCGTCTTCATCATCATCATCTTCATCATCATGACCCTCATCATTATCATCATTATGTTGATCGTCATCGTATTCATCATCATGATCATCACCATCATGATCATATTCATCACCATCGTCATTATCATGATGTTCAACATCATTGTCTTCATCACCATTATGTTCATCATCATCATCACCATCCACATCACCATCGTCATCATGTATGTCATCAATGTCTTCATCATCATGTTTTTCATCACCATGATCATCTCCATCATCATCGTGATTATGATGATGTTCAACATCATCGTCTTCATCATCATGATGTTCATCATCATCAACTCCATCATCATGATGATAATAATAACAACAATAATCATCATCATCGTCGTCTTCATCATCATGACCCTCATCATCATCATCATCATCATCACCACCACCATCATCATCATTTTCATCATGTTGATCACCATCGTCTTCATCATCATGATAATTAGATGTAGCATCGATCTCCTCCATGAACAAAAATCCAATCATGAGACTTCATCAATAAGACCATTAAAAAATGCATGCGCTTATAGACATATTGGCCACTAAGTGGCTTATCTTCCTTGTTTCTAGTATGACATTGAATTTAGATTTTTATTTTTCGACATTTGTTATTATTAAGATAAAAGTGACTTTATGGTCAAGTCAAAAGTTATGAGAAAGTTAAAATCTAAGATATATTGTATGAATTATATGATCATTCTCAATTTCAAAGTAAATATAATAACAATGACCAATTTTGTGAAAATAAATATAAAAAAGTTAATCAAAGTATTATTTGTTAACTTTTATATTAAATATTTATTTGTGAAATATTTTTTAATAATTTTATAAGTAATTATTTTAGATATTCTAAGATCAAGAATAAATATATTAGATGGTGGATGATTATTAACATATAGGATAAAGCATTACAAAATCATTGTAACATTTGAATATCAAGAATGTTAAAATATACAACCATCTTACCTTATTAAATGGATAAACTTAGAAAATATGTTTTCATTAGACATTTTTGTGGAATTTATTTTTCCTTGTTTATATAGGGTTTTTCTTGCAACGTGACCACTAGAGGTTTTTGTGAAAATTGGTTCATGGTGCTCCAATGTGACAAGCACATTGATACTTTGAATACAAGAATGTATTAGTGCTCCATGAATTTGTTAGATTTTTATCATTCAAGCTAGTATTACATTAGGATCTTTAACTGAGAGAATAACAAGCATAGCAATAAAACACAAGAGACAAGAGACAAAGAATTTTCCTCGGGGAAACCATAAAGGAGAAAACCCTGCAACTTCCTCAGAGATAGAATCAACACCAAAAGTAAAACCCGAAAATAGTGAGATGATCTCCACAACTTTTGTCTCTCTCTCACACACTGAGAGAGCTTCTCCTCTCTCACTCATGTGCCCCAATAAGTGAGTGTGTGTGTTATAAATAGAGAGATTCACTCTCTATTTATATTCTTCCGTTCACTTGGAACCCACTCCATCATGTCGGCCTCACTTAACAATTACTTACTAGAGCCGACATCTCTAGGAGTGTCTAATAACCCTAGTGTCCCACAACTTGTGGGGACTTTTCCTCCTTTGACCAACAAGGAGGTTTATCCTTAACACAATGGTGGGGACTATTTCCCCAACTTATAATGACTCACCTAGGGTCAACTTCACTAGGATAGTCTAATAACCCTAGGGCCCCACAACTGCGGGGACTTTAGCCCTTGACCAATAGGACGGTTACCCACAATGACTTGACATGAATTTCACATTATAGAAACTTCCCAGAATAAAAATAGGGGTATGACATGACTCAATTACATTACAATACATCCCGGAATAAACATCGGGTTACAATACATAAGAAATACAAGTGAATACATTCCAAAGTTACAATTACATCAACACTCCCTCTTAACTAGGTAGGTATTCTCTCAACACAATTTATCAGCACAAGTATTCTTCTCTATATCATCTGGCTCATCGTCAAGTCCTCGTCATCTTCAAGTCATCTTCATCTTCATGTCATCTTCATTTCTGGATCTGGATCATCACTGGATCTAGATCATCATCACTGGATCTGGATCATCACTGGATCTGGATCATCACTAGACATCATCACTAGATCTTCATAGGTGCTATCTCATGATTCTTATTATCATAGGAAGTTCTATGGAGCAAGCCCTTCTTCATGCTGGATGTAGGCCTAGCCACCATGTAGGTCTTTTCCCAACACTTACATTTGATCATGTAGGAACTAACCTATAATCATATTAGAAAGGCGCGCCCAACACTCACATATGACCATGTGGTAACAAAGCCTACAACCCTGTTAGAAAGGCCCAACACTTACATCTGATCAACCAATGATCAAAGAAAGCCCCAGCACTTACACTTGGCCATGCAAGGAACCAATCCTCCATGCCAAAAGGCTCTTGCACTTACAACTGATCAACCAATGATCGAAGAAAGGCACTGCACTTACATCTGATCAACCAATGATCAAAGAGAGGCACACCACTTATATCTGATCAACACATGATCGAAGAAAGGCTCAGCACTTATATCTGATCAACACATGATTGAAGAAAGGATCTGCACTTACATTCGACACATACAAGGAACCAATCCATCTGCATGTTCGAAAAGGCATGCACTCACATCTGATCCTGTAAGAACCAATCCTACCGTCATATTAGAATGGCCCCCAGTCCTAGATTGAGCTACCTGGTAACTGACCAGGCGCCTTCATTCTCCAGGAGAATGGCAGTTTCCCTTACATTTGTCCTACTCGACAGAATGGCTAGCACTCACATCTAACATGGGAGGAACCTAATCCTTTAACCATGACAGAATGGATCAGCCCTTACATCTGATCTGCTCATCATAATGGCTCTCTCAGTCCCAGACTAAGTGTTCCTGGTAACTGACCAGGTGCCTCCATTCTCCAGGAGAATGGTAGTTGCCCTTACATCTATCCTACTAGACAGAATGGCCATCACTCACATCTGACATGGAAGGAACCAATCCTCTCACCATGACAGAATGGCTCAGCCCTTATATCTAACCTACTCATCAGAATGGCTATGGATCTCAGCACTCATATCTGACAT
>LPNX010032186.1:45771-75533 GCA_001517045.1 Pseudotsuga menziesii
ATTATTTTTTTATGAACTAACATTACAATATTTCCTCATACATGGTTTTAAAACCATGCACATGGTTTGTTTAAAACCATGTGCAAGGCCAACTTTTATTATTATTTTGTTAAGTAAAAACGTTACAACATCTCCCCCATATTGTGTTTTTTTCCTCACCCATATTTTTTTACGGATAATTAAATTTTTACTTTTTTATTGTTTTGTTAGTTAGGAAGATTACAACATCTCCCCCATATTAGGTTTTTTTCTGGCCAACATTTATTACGTATGTGCATGGTTTTAAAACCATGTGCAAACCATGTGCACATGGTTTATGGTTTTAAAACCACATGGTTTATGGTTTTAAAACCATGTTCAAGGCCAACATTTTTTATTATTTTGTTAAGTAAAAAAATTACAACATCTCCTCCATAATGTGTTTTTTTTATAGCCGACATAACATTATGTTCTATTTTTTTTTATAGCCGACATAACATTATGTTCTATTTTTTTTATAGCCGACATAACATTATGTTCTATTTTTTTTATAGCCGACATAACATTATGTTCTATTTTTTTTTATAGCTGACATAACATTATGTAACATTACATAATGTTACAACGTTACAACGTTACAACGTTACGTAACGTTACAAGATCTACCCCATACTGGGCTGTAGAGCGCCTCTCGGCGCAACAAGTAGCATCCATCTAGAGATCAAATAAATCAGACAGTAGCTTTCGCAGCCATATTGCCTCACAACTAGCTAAACAAGCTGTGACATACTCTGCTTCAGCTGTACTCAGTGCCACACAGGATTTCTTCCTGCTAAACCAAGAGATCACACATGATCCCATACTGAAGCAACACCTTGAAGTGCACTGCCTACCCAATCTGAATCAACATAAACTTTCAGGTTAACCTTTTGATTCGCATCATACTTGAGCCCATAATCAACTGTACCCTTTGCAACCATCAAGTGAACATGTCTCAATGTGTTCACAGCAAAGAAAGTATCTAGTATCTTATCCACCAGGTACATCAAGGACCCAATCATTTGACGATAAATCATAGCATCAACCGTCTCTGATCAAGCATCACTCAATAGCTTCATGTTAGATGCCATAGGTGTGGTCATGGCCTTGTAGTCCATCATCCTGAACCTCTTCAGGATCTCTACTACATACTTCCCTTGTCCACACCTTCATGCCTAGAAAATAGTGCATCGACACATAACAAGAGCATCACTAATTTTCCACCTTCAACCTTGAAGCAAAGGTTGGAATCCACTTTACTCTTAGTAAAGACTAGATTCATCAGTAATCTATCCATCTTGTCATACCATGTCGAACCTCAGGATCTTCTACAGTCACTCCCTCTGAAGCGGAGCATTATACTCCCTCTATCTTCCATACTCTATGCATTGAAACATTCTGTACCAGAGTGACAAGTAGCTTCCTATGCTACTAATATTCTATGTATCCATCTAGGATCACTGGATACCAAGACCCTCTATCTTTGAAGGAATTCTTCTCGCACCCATCTGTGAGCTTGCCATCATTTATCAACCTTGTATCAAAGTTTAATATATTCATCAAGCTCATCATGTATGTGTTATCCCAAGGGTGTCTTCTGAACTCGTACAAGGCCTTCTTTCATTTGCACACATGATTATGTATGTCATGTGACTTCACTTCCAGTGGCTGCAAATGTCTCTTCGTAGTCTATGCCTTGTAACCCATGATGTTTCCATCTACTGCATGATGGAACTTTGAATTTCCCTTCACGTATCGATACTGCACCCTAGACATCATTCTTCTTGAACTGATCTTCCCTTTGTTCTTGGAAGGTTTTGCATCAATGATGTCACTGCATTCGTCATATTATTTTTCATTTTGAAATGCCGTCACTTGTTCTTCGGAACAAGTCTCATACTTCTTTTCTTGTATGCGATATTTCCTACAAGTCAAATGCATTTGTATGGTTAGAAACATTTCATAAGGAATATTCATACTGGCAAATTCTTATGCATAAATATATGATCATGCAACTACTTTAACCAATACAACATTCATCCATATCTCATGGAAACTTTTCTAGATGCCTTCCATCTCTACCAAGACAACATTGAGATTGTGCACTAATCCAATATGTCAACAAAGAGGTTTCATTCTATATAAGTAGAAATGGAGAGTTGTATAGCACCATGAGATACTTACCCATCATATGCATATTAGTAGTATATTGTCGTTAATGCAAACATTCTATCATGCATAATACATTAACTGAATATAAACAAATGCATAACAAAACAATATCATGAAATGACAATTGAATACTTATCTTTATTTTTTTCGTGGGTAGACTCCTTCTTGAGCCTTCAGCTTCATCATCTTCTTCATTCATAATAGCATCGTTTCTTATCCAAATGCTAATATGGATAATAGGTTCTTCAAGAGTTGAGATATTCATGTTCCTCATTGGTCGAGGGATCTTCTTTCGATGGTGAGAGTTTGATCTCCAATTTCTCCCATATTCTCTTCCCTTCTTATGAGTCGAGCTTCTTCTTCTTCCCAGAGTCTACTGAAAGTAATCACTTCCTTCTAGCACACATTCGTCGAATGAATGAATCCCGTGATCCTGGGAGGACATTCAAGGCAGCTATCACCACTTCTGCATTCTTCACTTCTTCTTTTACCGCTTCAATTTGTTCTTTGATTTGAGAGACCCTTGTAAAGTATGACTGCATGGTCTCTACATTCGGGATCTTCACATTCTTCAACTGGTTTCTTAAGGTCATCTTCTGATGTATGTTCTTCCCTTCAAATAGCTTGTTCAAGGAATCAAACATCTTCGGTGTCTTTAGGGAATACACTTGTGGTACAAGTTGATCCATGATTGAATTAACAATGATCTTCTTGGCCTTGACCAAGTTCCTCTTGTGTAAGGCTTCTAGCCTCATCTCCCTCTTGAACTGGAACCTCTCTACTCAGTAGGTGTCCAATTCATTTTCTTTAGAGAGATCATATAATTCCATGCTTGGAATTTTTCAACTTCACCAAGCTGATGTGATAGATCACTTTTAAATGAGAACATCAAAAGAAAATAGCAAAATATTAGATCTTACCGATTTGAGGTGTCCGCCCTGGTTCCGGAGCTGTCTGATCTAGGATTTGTCAGAGAAACCCTAATTTTTAAAAATCGGAATATTTTAGATCTTATTGGATAGAAATATATATCTCTTCAAATGGATCTTTCCAATGTAATCCTTTTCTGAAAACAATCGAGGGAAGCTCCCGGAACAGGAAGCCCTAGTTTTCCAATTTCTTCTGCAGAAATACCTGTTAATATTTCTGCGGTATCTCTGAAATTAATGCTCCTCTGAGTATGAAAATTTTCACTGAGGTATCCTAGCATGTCCCCGAACCAACATCACATGTTTCATCAAAATTGGTTTCACCAATTGGTATTTATTATCCTTTTCCCAAGGTGACCTGTTACAGGACTGTTCAGAACAACGAAGTTGTATGGAATTCCACATGTCACTGGTTCATATTCTGGGTCTGAACTTTGGACCACATAAATTAAAGTCTGTTCCCTTTCTATAACATCTTCAGGAATTCCATTTGGACCTCTGTATCCCAAGATATAGCAACTCTTCTCAGGTGTCCTCTTTAGGGATGAATTATGGAAGAGGCTAGAACCCTAACTTGGAGGGATCATATCTACCAGAATATAGCGAATTAGAGGATGAATTTTGGAAACAGTGTAAATCAGGATTTTATCTTCGGCCTTTGCAATTTTCAGCTCCTGATCCTTCTCCAATATCTGGATATAGTGAAAGTACCAAAACGTAGCCGTTTTAGTATTTAGGGTTTGACTTTCCCGCAATTTCACCCAACCAAACTTCTTGATCTAGGTCTTTAAACTTCGATTTTGATGAGGAGAAAATCCTATGCTGGGCTCACTCAAAAATTCCTCTTCTGTAGAAAGCCCTAATTTTTTGCACCAAAACTGAAAATGCTTGGAATCGAATTCCTCTTCGACAGAAAGATGCGCCCTTCAATGGAGAGTCATCCTAGCATACTTTTGCTGATGGATTGTGGAGAGAGACCCAAAAAGTAAGAACCCCTAGCTTCTGTAGCTGCACAATGTCTTCTTCTCAGGTTAGCTCTGATACCATGTTATTTTTTTATAATTCAAGCTAGTATTACATTAGGATATTTAACTGAAAGAATAACAAGCATAACAATAAAACACAAGAGACAAGAGACACAAAGAATTTTCCTCGGGGAAACCATAAAGGAGAAAACCCCGCAACTTCCTCAGAGATAGAATAACACCAAAAGTAAAACCCAAAAACAGTAAGATGATCTCCACAGCTTTTGTCTCTCTCTCTCACACTGAGAGAGCTTCTCCTCTCTCACTCATGCACCCCAATGAGTGAGTGTGTGTGTTATAAATAGAGAGACTCACTCTCTATTTATATTCTTCCATTCACTTGGAACCCACTCCATCATGTCGGCCTCACTTAACAATTACTTACTAGAGCCGAAATCTCTAGGAGTGTCTAATAACTCGAGTGCCCTACAACTTGTGGGGACTTTGTCTCCTCCGACCAACAAGGAGGTTTATCCTTAACACAATGGTGGGGACTATTTCCCCGACTTACAATGACTCACCTAGGGTTGAATTCACTAGGATAGTCTAATAACCCTAGGGCCCCACAATTGTGGGGACTTTAACCCTTGACCAATAGGAGGGTTACCCACAATGAATTGACATGACTTTCACATTATAGAAACTTCCCGAAATAAACATCGGGGTATGACATGAATCAATTACATTACAATACATCCTAGAATAAACATCGGGTTACAATATATAAGAAATACAAGTGAATACATTCCAAAGTTACAATTACATCAACATAATTTCCTACATTATATATATGCGTTGAAATCAAGATTAAAGATATTAGATGGGAGGTTTTACTGAAAATTGAGTCATGGTGCTCCAATGTTTCAAGCAAATTGGGTCATGGTGCTCCAATGTAATGTAATTGAAATTGAAATTTTAAATTGTAACTACACATTGGATTTTCAGTTGTAATTACACGTTAAATTTGAAAATTGAAATTGAACTGCAATGTTAAATTGTAATTGAATTCTAATGTGTAGACTCTAATGTAATTTGTAATTTAAATTTTAAATTGTAATGATGTTGACGATGATGACGATGATTATGATGATGGCAATGGAAATGGTGACTGCAATGTTGTTGACAATGATGAAGATGAAGATGACAATGATGATGATGACCGTGATGATGAAGATGATGATGATGATGTGAATGATGATGATGGTAATGATGATGATGATGATGATGATGATGAATATGGAAATGATGATGATGACGATGACGACGAAGACAATGATGATGATGATGATGAGGATCATGATGCTGAAGACGACGATGATGAATACAACGACGACGACGATGATCATGATGATGAAGACAACAACGACGACGACGATGATGATGGAGACGATGATGATGAAGGCGACGACGACGACGACGATGATGATGGAAATGATGATGATGATGATGATGATAATGATGAGGATCATGATGATGAAGATGATGATGATCAACATGATGAAGATAATGGCGATGATGGAGATTATGGTTATTATGATGATGATGATGATCGTCATCATCATCATCATGATTATCATGATGATGAAGATGATGATGATCAACATGATGATGATTATGAAGATGATGGTGATGATGGTGATCATCATCATTTCCATCATCCATCATCATCATCATCATCATTGACATTACCATCATCATCATGATGGAGACGATGACGACGACAGCGATGATGATGATGAAAATTATGATGATGATGATTATGATGATCATGATGATGAACATGATGGTGATGAACATGATGAAGATGGTGGTGATGATGGTGATGATGGTTATGATGATGATGATGATCATGATCATGATTATCATGATGATGAAGAAGATGATGATCAACATGATGATGATGATGAATATGATCATGGTGATGGTGATCATCATCATTTCCATCATCATCATCATCATCATTGTTTTCATCATCGCCATTACCATCATCATAATCTTCTTCATCATCAACATCATCATCAACATCATCATCATCGTCATCGTTATCTTCATCATCATCATCCTCCTCCTCATCATCATCGGCATCTTCATCTTCATCATTTTCATCATCATCATCATCACCATCATCACCATCATCATCATCACCATCATCTTCATCATCATCATCATCATCATCATCATCACTATCTTCTTCATCGTCATCGTCGTCATCATCATCATCATCTTCTTCCTCATCATCATCTTCATTTTCATCATCATCACCATCATCATCATAATCATCATCATCATCATCAACATACCCATATTCATCATCATCATCTTCATCATCATCATCATCATCATCATCATCTTCATCATCTTCATCATCGTCATCTTCATCATCATCATCTTCATTGTCATCATCATTACCATCATCAACATCTCCATTTTCATCATCATCATCATCGTCGTCGGCGTCGTCGTCGTCGTCGTCATCATCATCATCGTCGTCATCTACATCATCATCATCTTCATAGTCATCATCATCATGATCATCATCATCATCATCATCTTCTTCTTCATAGTCATCATCATCATGATCATCATCATCATCATCATCATCGACATCACCATCTTCATCATCATCATCTTCTTCTTCATCAACATAATTGTCGTCGTCGTTGTCGTGATCGTCATCATCATCATGACCATCATCGTCTTCACCATCATCGTGATCTTCATCATCATCATGACCATCATCGTCTTCACCATCATCGTGATCTTCATCATCATTGTCATATCTCCCTCATAATAGAAGTCTCAACATGTGGTGAAAATTTCCTTACTTCAAAACCAAGTTAATAAAATCATACAATACCAAACAACTGGCATTTTCAATGCAATATCAAAGAACAACCTTAATAATTTAATTCCATGCTATCTTCCACATCAAACTATAATCATCATAATATAACTACATACCCCAACTATAAGTTCATGACAACATGGCACATTAGATGTTGAAGTACACACATTAAATGATGGATAACATCATAAAGGTAAGAAAGTACATTTGTTTTAATTAAGGCATTTAATGATTGAGTTTGGTTTTATGGCCCTTGTCAACTTAATAAAACACATTTAACACCATCTATAAGATTTTATTACCTCTAGCGCCTGTGCAACTTTCTCTACAACATTTTTTTGATCCTTCGGCCTGAGTAAGAAAACAAAGGGAGATAGATGCAACTTTATCTACGGCATTTTGTCCATAATTTGGTCCTCTGACAAGTAAGAAAACAGAGGGAGATAGCTGCAAATTTCTCACAACATTTTGTCCATCTTTCGGCCCTTCGACAAATAAGGAAACCGAGGGAGATAGCTATTTATTTAGAGAGATCCATTACGTTGACTATGAAGGGCCAACCACCGATAAGTCAGTTACCAACCTTTCATTGCATGCCCTGTATTGTTTCATTCAAATGGGCACAATAATTAGGGGTTTAATTGAGCCTTCGCCTAATATAGAGGATGGTTTTCAGCTTGTTATTAGCAATCCAATTAAGCTGTAGGTGTTTTCTTAAGTGTTGGTCCATGATTATTGGAGCTAGGTCGTGACTATTTGAAGGTGGCTAGATATGGCTTGTGACTATTTCAAGGCTGCTAGAGCTGGGTTGTGACAGTTTGAGCCTACCTAGGTTGGGTCGCAACCCTTGTTGACATGCTAGCATTTGGTTGTGAATGTTATGATCATGTTAAGGTTGAGCCGTGACCATAACAGAAACCAACATCATTAAAAATAGATTGTGGATTTATGGGAATGCTCCCTTGGAGAATATGACGCATTTTTCCACCATCAAACTGCCTTATACCTTCAATCTTGGGTCATTTTCGACTATAAATTAACAGTAACAAGACATAATCTTTCAATATGGGCTGAATCTAAGGGTTGAAATACATTTATGGGCATGTTTTAGTCTTAAAAAGTGATGAATAACAACATAAAACTAGCGTTGGTAAGTTCTAGTCCAATTTTGATGGTTAAAGCTCCAATTTTGGGCATGAGTAAGCATGGTAAGAGAACTCAATTCTGATTTACAAACTATTTGGAGGGGTTTTGAGTGCATTGTGTGCCCTAGAATAACAATATACAAATTTGATATAGCCTTTTGTATTAGGGAAGGTGCCAAAAGTATAAACAATAGTCATAAAAGCCTTAAAAAATTCAGGTTTGATGTGTGTTAGGGATTCGTGTGTATGAAAGGAAAGCCCTATAGGGGGTGATTTACCTGTGTGACCATTCATGCCTTGTTTGGAGTATTGTTCAACCTACGTGGGGCACTCATGGAAAGTCTGGATAGGGTTGCATGGTAGATTGTGAATCAATTGTTGTAGTAGCATTTGGATCCTTCAGTTAGGTTGAATCCTTGAATCATTACACAAGTGGAATCCAACAAAGCATTTGCTCCATATATATATGGAATTTAAACTAATAAAGATGCATAATATGGAAGCTTATGAGACGTTTTGGAGCTTGGGTCTCCTTTTGTTTAGTATATGTGACTTCAAAAATATTTGTGTATCTCCTTAAGACTATTGTCAACATCCCTATTTTTCAAATTAGGAGCATCAAAAGAGAACTCTATGGGGGTGCTACTCTATCTAGATTGAATTGTAGAAGAAGGTATGTGATCTTAGATTAGCAATTTCCAGCTTCCATCTCCATTTCTAGCAAGATGTTTGTTGTTGTTCCTCAAAAATTTCCCAGATTTGGAGTTGGGGATTCTTCATTGTTGTTTGGAAGGCCAAACCAAGCTCAACCTACCCAGAATTGATGTTGTCTGCTACTGTTTATTACCTCAGAACTTAGCCAGTTTAAAAAATGGTTGAATTTTGATGGTAGAAACAATGCCCAGGCTCACCCAGGACTTCTTTACCATGCCCAGAGGTTGTTCATGCCCTTTATAACTTCCCAGAATGCACTTAGACCTGTCCAAAAATGTTTTTTAGTTCTTGTTACAACTAAGTTTGGGTGAAATTATGCCTCTTTAACTCTGTTATGTGCCCAGAACTGACCTTACATGTGCCCAGGCCTTTTATCTAGGGTTTTTCATGAGCCCAGGATTGCCAAAATGTACCCATATCTACTTTGTCCACCACTTCTACCCTCAAAACAAGCCCGGGTCTTCTTCTCTCGCTCTGTCTCTACCCACATACCTAACATTAATTCAATTTACTCACATTTTGACTGGTGGAGTATGCCCAGAATTAATGTTGCTGGTTGTTAGCTGGCTGGTATAAACCCAGATTGAGGTTTTATCACTCTGTTTACCCACACACTTGCCCATAACAACTCAGATATTGAAGTTTTATAATTTTGATATTGTTTTTTATCATTTTTTGTATTTATAATTTTGATACAATTTTTTATGTAGAATTGAAATTTCCATTATGTAATTTTGTTAACTTGCATCAATATTAAACATGTCTATATAAACACACCCAACATAGCAAGACATTATTTATTTATGACTTTTTTATGAAACGAGGCATGTCAAGAATGTTCTTGCAAAGTCTTTTTCATAATAACTTCATTGAACTTCAACAATAACCTTACTTCCCAATGAGGTTTTATGGATGTTTTCCACAGATGATTTTAAGGAACCATACTTATTTAAAAGTGTATAAATGTGGCTAATCTTACCAATTCTTAAAACACCAACTATAAAATGTTTGGCGATATTTTTCAAAAAATATTTTAATTTCTAAGGATTTTATATCGTTTATATAATAATTTGGCGATTTTTAGGGTGAAAAAAGTTTACCCCATCAAAATTGGGCGAAACATGGCTTCAAAAAATGCAAAATGGAGAATCGTTTTTTGGAGAAAAACCCCTAAAAATAGCCCATGGGCTAAATTTTGCCCCTAAAATTATCCCTGATGTTTTCATGCCCATATCTGTTACTCTCATGCTGTCTTTACCCACAATCAACCCAGAATTAGAAATGAATGTTGTTTTAGGGCTGCTTGAGGCCACAAACAGACCCATAATTGCCCATAGTGCTGTAAAAATGGTATAGATCTGTCTAAAAAGTAATCTTTGTCATAGGACAAAGATTTCTAATCCATTTACCAATTACAAGCAATCTTTGTCATAGGACAAAGATTTCTAATCCATTTACTAGTTACAAGCAATCTTTGTCATAGGAAAAAGATTTCTAGAATGCATTTGCTTGTAATTGGTAATAACCCCATTAAGTTGGGATCACTTGGAATACTAGGCAATATTGGGACACAATATACTATAGAAGATGGATGCGAAATTGGCTAAAATGAAGACTAGACTAAAGGAAGATAAAAATTGTTAAAATAACTATAACAATACAAAAGGGGACTTACTTCCCTATAGTTGATTTATTGGTGCCTCAAGCCCATCTTGATGAATAAATGGTTTCCTAGAAGATCAAGTTTAAACTCTTCCTAGAATAACTAGTTAAAAAAAAAACTATAAAGATAACCAGAGGGTTTTTTGTTCTTCTCATAGAGATGAATATTTTATTTTGGAAACGTATGTGACCTATATGCTTAGTGGGGAAGAGTATTGAAACCAATAAATACCTTTTTGTCATTGCAAAAGGATTATCCTTGTAAGTTAATATAAAGTACAAAAAGTAGGCCTTTACATTGCTAAAATTCATCTTTCAAACCCTCCAGTGCATTGACTTTCTACAAGCAATGGAAGTCACGCATTTCTCCACCTATATAGACTTAAGATTCTTGTGCAAAGCATGCTTTGCACTTGTATGAGGATAGCCATTTTCCAATTCAATACTTTAAAAGGTTCAACAATAAGAGTGACATATTGTTTTGCAGCTTGCTTGAACCAAAATATTTGTAGATTCTTCCATATTCACCCCTTAGTATATTTAGTAAAACATGGAGTTAAAAGATGGATTCACATAAACTTTATTTGAAAATAATGGATAGTAGTCTAGAAATATATATGCCATAATGAATAGCACTAAAGGGATGGAATTATGAGGGATTGATGTCCATAGAAGGAATGTTTTCTGAGCAATATACATATCATATTCATTACGAATAAACAAAGGGTGATAACATGGTGAAATCACTTGTTTATAAGGTCTAGTATGGTTCTGATTGAAGGATAACATATAGCTCTTGATATGAGTGGTTTATTGGTATCTCATTGATCAGAGATATAATGTAGATTACACTTACAATATCTATACACGATATACGCAATATGTTTAATGGGATTCATGTTATTATAATAGGGATGTACTATCATGTATAGTAATATTGGTAACTATTCGATTCATTACACTAACTACATGTCAATTATTGAGTAGATAGAACTAATACCATTACTTCTATCACTATGATACTATCTTAAGTTGTTTGTGATTCCAATAGAGTATTATACTTATGATTACACAACCTATACATAACTCAACTTTTCTCACCTGTTAAGAAGCCTTAGAAACCTGCCAAACACTATAATATGAATCACAGCCAATAGAGCTCGGAGATATGGCACACTTCCTGTGGCTTCTTCTTTCAAGCGAAGCGAACATTTCTGTATACATTGCAGGATAAGAGGATTGTCCTTTGTCAAACCACTATAATTATCATAGGGTTTTTGGCAGGTGCATTGGATGGAATGTTAGTAAGGCATTGGTTGCACTTTATACATTTGATATGCACTTCTTGCTCTCTTGTTCTTGACATCTAAGGGTTTGTTGCTCTTTCTCTGCATGGTACTAGAATATACCAATTATGCATGGCTCTTTCTCTCTCTCCCTCACACATGACCTTATTGAGATACTAATTGTTTGTCCATGATTATTGGAGCTAGGTCATGACTATTTGAAGGTTGCTAGATATGGCTTGTGACTGTTTCAAGTGTGCTAGGTCTGGGTTGTGACAGTTTGAGCCTGCCTAGGTTGGGTCGTAACCCTTGTTGATCTGCCAGTGTTTGGTTGTGAATGTTATGATCCTGTTAAGGTTGAGTCATGACCATGGTTGGACTCTTAAGGTTGGTCGATGACCTTGTCACTGTTGTACTTTTACATTAGTATTTTGGTTTATTTTATTTCCATTAAAGCAAAATTCGTTAAATTGTTATAAAAGCCTAATTACCCTAAAACATTAACAACTAGCACTCACATTTCATGAGTAACATGCAATTTATGAGGAATATATAGGTAAAAAATGACCCATCAATATTGTAGGTTAAGTTTTTCTTTCATTTTCTAATTAGATAGGCATCTTTCATTTTTAACTTACTGTAGGTGAGTTTACAACAAAAAGCTCACTTACCATCACTTCAAGCATCAAGGTCAACCAATGAATTTGAGAATAAGGACTTCCATACCTTAAATGAATTGTGGGTGATGCGACCTTTGTTTTATTTGTGAAATGATTTTCCCATGATAATATTCTATGTTTAAATGCCATGCTAAAAAGGGGGACTTGTATAAGAACCTTTCTCTTGTTTTAAATGCAACAACTACTTTCTTCTTGTTTATGATAAATCTACCTCTCAAGCTTGTTTTGAGCTATTGTACACTATGCATGGACCTAATATATCTACTGCATGGTACTAGAATATACAATTATGCATGGCATTAGTTCTTATGCATTCTAATAATTTAGGGCATCAAGAAGGTTTTCCATAGGTGTAGTTTCTACAATGAGTTGCACTATTTCTCCATCCATATTTCCTCAATAAAAATTCATCTAGTGATAGGCCAACTATGATGTCCATATATGTTATTCTCATGTTGTCTTTGCCCACAATCAACCTAGAATTAGAAATGAATGTTGTTTTAGGGCTGCTTGAGGCCACAAATAGACCCAGAATTTCCCATAGTGCTGTAAAAATGGTATAGACCTGTCTAAAAAGAAATCTTTATCATAAGAGAAATATTTCTAATCCATTTACCAATTACAAGAAATCTTTGTCATAGGACCATAAAGATAACCAAAGGTTTTTTTTTCTTCTCATAGAGATGAATATTTTATTTTGGAAATGTATGTGACCTATATTCTTAGTGGGGACGAGTACTGAAACCAATAAATACCTTTTTGTTGTTGCAAAAGGCTTATCCTTGTAAGTTAATGAAAAGTACAAAGAGTAGGCCTTTACATCACTAAATTTCCTCTTTCCACCACAGTGAGGATGTAACACCCTGGTTTTGACCCCGTTTGCATTAAAATGTATATGATGTATATATTGTAATTAATCGTGGTGTGGAGCTAAAGGAAAAATCCCCACCATCGATTTAGTTGTTTTATGTTACGGTGATTAAAATCGTTGCTGATGGTATACCGTGCTAACCGGCACATATTAATTTTGGCATCATATAAACATGTTTTTAAATTAAAAATACCCACAACCAGCTATGTCAATGCAACCATAATGAAAAGGGCATGATTTTCCTAAGGATAGGGAGTGTAATTATTTAACCCTTAGGGCCAGTGGTGAATAGAAAAGTGTCAGTTGATAAACCCATTTAGTTGTCACCCACCGTTTTGACTTACTCACCTTTCCTTGTCTCATTCAACTACCAAATTAAAAGCCTATGATGTTAGTTGGGTAATTATTGCATGGATAGTGGTGTGGCAAGACTGTCAGTCCTTTCTCACATGCACACTCCACCAAAAATCTGATTGACCCTCACGTGGGCAGGAGAATCCACCATGACCCCCATTTTTCTTCAATTTTCACTCATGAAGAGAGCTAGGAGAGTTGTTTTTGGGAATTCATGATTTTCCCTATGTGTGTGGCCTTACCCTCATGATTTTGTCTATGTGCAACTCTCATTTATGATTTTGGACCCTGAACATTTTTCCCCATCATCTGACAGTCATGTTGGGCTCTCTCTCAAATAGATTGAAGTTGATGTATGTGTAAATCTCATTTTTGGATGTTTCTATGTGTAATTACCTTACAGGTTTTGTGGGTCTATGTATACAAATCCATATCCACCTTGAGAGTCTGTTGCATCTGATTTCCTTCCCCATCGGGCTATGTTATTTTCATTGTTTTTCTCCTCGAGTATGGGTTGTTGCTGAGTTGTTTTGGCCACATTAGGGCCAAGAACAACTCTGGGATTGTCTAGCTTGGTTTGAGCTGTGTATCACCATTTGGCTACGGTGATGTTTCCTTTTTCTGCCGCAGAGCTGTGAATTTCTCGATTTTACTGTGTGTATGCAGTGGTTGGTCTTTGGACTATGTAGGAGTGGAAAGGAGTCTACTTGGTAAACTTGGTGTGTTTGGGAGCCTCGTAGACAGAGCTAGAGGGATGTCTTTCTTCTCCACACCCCCTGAATAGCACTAGAAGGGAATTCAGGGCCTGAGGGACTGTGCAATAGAGAAGTGACTAATTCCTCGTGTTGGGTGTGTGTGGGTGTCCTAGAAGTCAGGCTAGTTCTGGTGCAAGTGTCCTTAGCTCTTCAGTGAGCCCACCAGCTTAGTAGACAGTGCTCCATCTCTTGATAACCTGATAAACCCAACTTGTTGGCTTGGTTATGTGTTGTTGTGCACTCTTAGCCTGATAAACCCAACGATGTTGGCTTGGCTAAAAAGTGTGGTACCTTTGGCTATGTGTGAGCATGCTTAGTTCTTTATTCCATGGGGAATCATGCCCAAATCGGGGGTGGAAGTGTTGCTGAGAGATTAAAGAGCACACTGGCCTATGGTTGGGTGGAACTTTGCAGGGATGTAGCTGGTTGTAGGATGAGTTCTTCATAAGATAATTATTCTCTTATGTTCGATCTCTACAATTGTATTTGATGTTTAATGAATTACAATGAAAATGTTAAATGCTTGAATGCATGGTTTTGCTTCCGCTGTATGGTAATAATGTATGCATGTTTTAGTTCAAGGCATTTTAATTTTTATGTGTATGTTCATGGGGCTAGTTGCCTGGGTAGATAATGTTATGGTAGCGTCCTCTTCATTGATCGGAGGGTCGAGGATGTTATAGAGGAAGCAAAGCATATCCGATTGGATTGTAATAGTAGAGGACATAGTGTACTCTCGTAGAAATGCACTTAACATAAATTTTAGTTTCTTAATCTTCCCAAAAACTTTGGAAATCCATTCAATTGAAGCCCTTTTTAGGATCTTCAAAGTTGCTTTATATATTTTTTTCCATGAAAGAATTTGTATAAAATAATAGGTTTCATAATTCCACATGTCTCCATGTGATTTTATATATGGAAGGCCTTACATAATCCCTCTAAGTTGGAATCACTTAAAATACCAAGAAATTTTGGGACTCAAGATACTACAAGAGATGGAAGATAAAATGGCTAAGACAATGATTGTTTAAAGAACCATGAGAATACAAAAAAGGATTGATTTCCTTGTAGCTTATTTAATGGTTTCTCCAACCCATCTTGAAGAAGAAATGGTTTCCTAGAATATCAGTTTGCAATTCCGCCTAGATAACTAGATTTAGGAAATAAAATTATAAAGATAACCATAAGGTTTTCCAATTCTTCTCATAGAGATGAATATTTCAATTTGGAAATGTCTATGTCCTATATGCTTGGAGGGGAGGTTTGATAAAACCAGTAAATGCTTTTTTTTGTTGTTTCAAAAGGCTTAGCTTTATAAGTCAATATAATGTACAAAGACTAATCCTTTACATCACTAAATTTCCTCTTACCACCACAATGAGGAAAGAAATCATATCCAACCAGGCTGTAATGGTATAGGACACAATGTACTCTCCTAGAAAGGAACCTAGCATAAATTTGAGCTTCCTAGTATTCCAAAAAACTTTGGAAATCCATTCAATTGAAACCCTTTTTAGGATCCTAAAAGTTGCTTTATATCTCTTTTTCCATGAATAGGATATAGTAGTGATCCATAGGACATGACAAATGGACACCAATAAGTTTCACCCAGAACATAGCATAATTGCCTCTCAGGTCACCGAATTAGCCCAGAATTGGATTTTTGCTCATTATTTGCTGCTAAAACACGCCTAGAACTAATGTTCGATTGCATAAGTCAGCCCAAAATATGGATAGGAGGCTATTTTCTGCTACTAGACATGCCCAAAGCTACTTTATATCATTTTCATGAGTTCAAGCACCAATAGAAGCCATTTCAAAAAATTTCTTCCACCTTTTTTTCCCATGAAAGATGGCACCTAAAAATTATTAATATATAATGGTGTAAGATTTCACAGTTAGGCATACATATTATGTTGAGTTCTTGGGATTAAACCACATGGAATACTTTAAAATTTTCCGACACTAGTGAATCATTCACCCATTATAAGGGAGAGAGGTGATAGATTTTAAAATCATTAGTGCTTTTCATCCTCGAGGATGGAGATAATCCATATTTTCAACCCTCCAGTGCATTGACTTTCTACAAACAATGGAAGTCAAGGATTTCTCCACCTATATAGACTCAAGCTTCTTGTGCAAATAATTCTTTGCACTTGTATGAGGATAGCCATTTTCCAATTCAATACTTTAAGGGTTCAACAATAAGAGCGACATAATGTTCTGCATCCTGATTCAACCAAAATATTGGTAGCTTCTTCCTTATTCATCCCTTAGTATACTTAGTAAAACATGGACTTAAAAGATGGATTCACATAAACTTTGTTGGAAATTAATGGATAGTAGTCTAGACATATATATGCCAAAATCAATAACACTGGAGGGATGGAATTATGAGGGATTGATGTCCAGAGAAGGAATGTTTTCTCCATGTGTCGCATAAGTAAGTATTGTGGTTTTCAAACAATTGAGCCGACATAAAATTTCAATAGTGGTATACTTAATAAATCCTACCATTTCCTTTCAATTATAGAAATTGTCCCGATAATTCTATACATCCTTATTCACCTTAGTGGTGCCATAGGATAGCTAGGGTGTGGAATGGATATTGTGGTATAAACGAAACAATTATTCCATGACATTTCAATTTATACGTTTCCTTTGTCTATCCTCTATGTTTCTTCATTTTTGGTATATTCTTGCACCTTAGATCTGCAAACTCAGGACTGCATTATTCATTTTTTCCAAAACCTACAAACCCTAATTTCCCTATTGTTTGTCTATTGTTATCTCTCATATACCTCTCAACATTTGGTTGTAACCCTAAACGATGGATCCATTCCATTCCATTCATGAAGAATTGCATTCAAAATGAACCCTAAACATGAATAAATCCATTCAATTCAACCCTAAACGATGGATCTGGATGCAACTAATACAACCTCAAAACCATAATGGCTATCAGGACAAGACTTGGATGGGACAAATCAGTCATTTGCAGCAATGTAACTTGAGGCAAAATTCCATTTCCTTGTTTAAACATTTTTCTTCGTGTCAAGTTGAGAATATTGTGATGATGGAGGAGCCTACATCTCTCTCTTAAAGACATTGTATATACAATGTCTAAATCTAAAATACCTCCCTGGGCCTCCCAACCTGCGTCTAACTTGTACAAGTTATAAAACAACATAAAACATTAGTTTGTTTTTAAACAAGTGTTCAGCCTTGAAGATTCACATCTACCATATGAAGAATTTGTACAACATTATTAAGGACCCTTATTTGAAAATTGTTCTTCAATGAATGAAAATGATCATGCTTGATGACGAAAATAGGTATAGTCCAAAGAGTAACATCTGCGACATGTGCATTGAGTTATTCGTTTCATTGGATACAGGGGTAAACACTAAAACCAGGAAGTGTAAAACCATGCATAAATATATGATCTTCATAGACACTTGTGTAAATATCAAGAAGATAGTTAGTGACAAAATGAATAGATAAGGATTGAGTTATTCGGTTCATTGGATACAGGAGTTGAATCTATTTTTAAACATTTGTTACAATTTTATAGCATTTAGTTTAGGAGTTTGTTGTGATGAATTGGAAGTTTTTCTAAGTTATATGTAAGCCTATGGTTGTAGAGTAAGGAGAGAGGAGTGGCCAAGAAAATGAATAATCAGGCCAATGTAGACTGGAGAACTGACCTAGAAGTTGTGTGATCAGGTTGGTGTAGTGTTAGAAGCTCTCAAAATGTGAGCTCATCTATAGAGGTTGGAGAAAGTAATGCATTTCGTCGGATATTCGACATCTATGCTATACTACCGACATCTCAAATTTGTTTATTTGAATTTAGCCATGTCTATAGGGAGCACAATATGAGTGTAGACTGTTTATCCAAGGAAGCATTGAATATGAAGGCTGGCCTCCTCTCCTTCTCATAACTTTTAGAAGGAGAAATCGAGGAAGGCATGATACAGTTAATTTAAGAGTTTTTTTTATTTGTGTGGCATAGTCTTTTTGGTTCTTTCTACTATGGGATACATCAACATCTTTCCATTTTTAGCTGGGGATATAGAGTTTGTTTTCATCCCCTCAGGGGTTTGTTTTCTCCACCCTTGATGCCTCCTTCGATAAGCTGTTTGGGATCCTTATGTTCTCTGTGTGGTATTGCTACTTTAGCCATGTTGGGATTGTGGGTTCTATCCCTCCCCTTAAGATATTTTTTGATACTTATGATCTCCACTCATTAATGGATTGACTTATTACCAGGACTATGTAAAAGTTACCGTTTATTCACTACTGAATATCAAGGAACGCCCCTTTTTCTTTTGAAAAAAATATACAAAATATTTGCAAATTATTTTATCACATATATTGAGATCTGTAAACTGGGTCTTTTATATTTTTGGGTGAGGAAACAAACTAAATTAAAATAGGTACACCTAGGAATATGGTTAAAAACATAGTTTGTATTTTGCGATTAATTGGCTGAAGCATTTGATATGGAACGACTTGATATCTATATCATGTTAAAGGACTAAGTGATGAATTGTTATACTGGGGAATTATTGATATTGTTCAGGGTAATGATATCACCATTATGTAATGCTTATAGGTCTTCCCAAGTTTTTTTCTGGTATTTTTCTAGTTTTTGCCAAAACAATTTCTGTCCATGGTGCAGGTAGAACGCAACAGGTATTTGTCAGACCTGTCTTCCTCTAGCGAGGGAGTTTGGAAAGGCTAGAGGAAAGTGAGACATCTAGTAGAGGCTACAAGGGATAGATCAACTAGATGTCATAAGATTAGAATGAAATTCAATAAATGCATGGAATTTTTTCTCACGGGAGAGGGGTCATGTTCCTATGATGATGAGACAGTAGGAGGCATCGAGGTTCCCTTAAGGTACAAACACCTAGTGAAATAATGGGTACTGAGGGATCTTCCTCAAGTAAACAGTGATTTTTGTGTGAATGAGAGGATATATAGAATTGCACCGTCATCATTACATGGATTGGGGTTGTTTTTCATGGATGGCATAAAGGTTGGATACGACAGATGTACAGAATTAATGGAGTATGTTGGACCCTCTTACAACTGTAGTGATTGGATGCCCCTTATCCAATACACATGAGGTATCCATAGATATGGGTTGTCATCAAATTATATACAGCTGAAAGACAAAGATCAAAATAAAGGAGCAACATTGTACAGTGATGGAATGCCAAAAATAACTAGGAATATTGTGGGGTTTATAAATAGTACACAACCAAGGTCTACACTTAAGAAACCAAACTCCATATTCGAGTCACATGAATGAAACCGTGTCTTTGTACATGCCATTAAATCAATAGATGCCGGGGAAGAACTGCTCAGAAATAGGTTCATATGTTTCTTTATCTCAACTTGTTCATTTGGTTGAGACAACCAAAATGGCTAAAGCCCCAATTCAGAAGTTTGTTGATTATGTAAGCTCTTATCAAAGATGTCTTTGTTAAATATCATAAAATATATTGAACACAAGCCATAGTGTTTCTAAATTGGCCTCATGTTTTACAAACATTTGCATAGAATACTAAGAAGTCCTTTGGAAATAAGAAATCAAATTTTGAGATTCATAATAAGATTAACTAGTCTTTTCATTAAACATGTTGTTGTGGTGTACTTGTAGATTTCTAGTGTTTTTGTTCTTGTTGTTGTTGCATTGGATTTTGTGACATGGTTGGGCGGGTAATATTTTTTAGATCCTCCCTAACATAATTTTACTTTAGACCATGCATTCTTATAATTTTATTTTGTTTGTATGTTTTATTTTTGATGTAAAAGAACAATTGAACAAGTTGATTACTTTAGTGCCCACTTTCTATAAGTATCTTGATGGAGTACTTGATTCCTATCTGAAAGAATGGATACCACCCACTAGTAATCACTTTGGTCTTGCACTTATGTTTGTTATCTCAGTTCTGGTTAGGATAGGAAGTTGATGCTTATGAGAATGATGGGTGTGGTCACGAAGGCTCTTAACAATCATGAGTATATAATATACTTATTGTAGAAAAAATAAGAGATGATATACCACACCAAGGTCCTTAACAATCATGAGTATATAATATACTTATTGCAGACAGAATAAGAGATGATATTTAATCATGCCAAACTATGCCCCCATCTCGAATTCATATATAAAAAATGAGTTGAATCTTCCAAGGTATGCACATTACTTCTCTTCTGTCACTTCATGGGAATTGGCAGTGTTTTTTTAATGAATGATAGGATTTTTTCCCTTGGGTTAGTCATCAAATGGATAAAGTGATTTTAAGTTTGTTGTTTTTCGATTGTTTTGTAATGTTTATTTCTTATTTCTTCCGTTGTCTATGATACCCTGTCTAGGTTGGCATACTTTTTGGTTTGTCTGCGGACTTCTAAGTGGATTTTACTGTGTTGGGACCTCCTATTTTCCACTTTATATTTATATCTTATAGGCCTTACTGAACTCTAGCTAGTATCACTATCTATTTCTTGATTCTCTCCAAGTATGTGAGAAACTGTGAAGAATGTTTTTGAGATTCTTCTAGTTCATTATACATTAGGATTTATGCCACATTTAGTTCATATTCATGGAGGTTGATAGTATAGATTTCTAGTTGAAAATTCTTGACCAAGGTGACTTAATAAATGAGTTGGACCCAAGCCTACTTGAACTCTGAAGAACATTCCTCCTCGTATACTCTAATTATCAATGCATGATAGTAATCTCGTAAGGAGTTCTCATATGACTTGTAAGGAGTTCTAGTTCTAAATGCTTTTTTATTGGTCCACCAATTATTAATGGGATTGTGATACTTAATGGTAAATTGTAATACCATTCTTTAGTAAGGTTACAGAACTTATAATAGATATCTAGGCGATAAGGTTGGAAAGAGGAAATGATATTCCCTATTACATCTCTGATCAGCTTGTTATTGATGTTTGCATGACTAATCAACCAAGGTATGAATTCATCACATTGGAGAATCGTTGGCCTCGCTAGCACTTTATAAATATCTCAATTTCTGATCATTTGAGATAATCCTTCATCAAGATTCGCTTGACTAGCAAGTGGTAATTATGGATAATTTTATTCTCTAAAAATTTGACACACTTCTCCCATTTATAATTTGGGCTCATCATCTATATTGCGTCATGTATCCCTATAGAATGTCCCTAGGGTAACCATGTCTACCTATGGCTCCATTGATTCCTCTCTACCTAGTATCACTTCATCAACTACATCCTTCACCTTCTTCTATCGTTTAGAGTCCATCTCTTATTCTTGAAAATCATTCATGTTAAAAACAAATCACATTAACATGTTTATAAAAAATGAAACTATAATGTGTGTGTCCATGATGGTTTTCCTATTTCTAACAAATATATCATCTTGGAAGAAAGAATCAGAATTTGCTAAAGGTGAAATTTTTAGGTTTAGTAGTAGCTTTGCACTGATTCAAATATTTATTTAGTGGGTTTAGCACTAGGTCAAGGAATAACACATGGTAGGTGAGAAGGTAATAGCCACAACGTTGCTCCATTTATGGGCATCATGAATTCATATTTATTCTTCTTGTAATTTGATACAATGTAGGCCAATGCTAATAGATGAAACTAAAATATCAAGAAAGAGCAGGGTTTCTACGAGTGAAGCTAGTCAATCCTTCAATCCATGTTCAGGTTCATCTTTGAAAACATTATCACAAGGTTTAAATTTCTTATAATTTTGGCAATTGATCAACATATTGATTTTCTGAGTAGCACTATCACTACCTTAATTAGGAAATTCCTTGTTCAACATCACAAATGTAGTCCCTACCACCCTTAGGATAATGGAACATTGGTAGCATTAAATAAAATATTGGAGAGATGATTGACCAACTTCTGTAATTCAAATACAAATTATTGGGATGAGAGGGTTCCTGCAATTTTATGGGCATGAAAGAACACTACTAAGAGATTGCACAAGTCCACATCCTTTCAACTAGTATATCATCAAGAAGCTATTTCTCTTGTAGAGTTTGTCAAACCTAGCATCTATATTGGAAATTCCATTTGTACAACTTATGATGGATTAGTAGAGGAAAGTCTCGTACAATTAATGCAATTGGAAGAATCTATGTTTTTGGTTGACTTTCATCAGACAGTGGAGAAAGCTAGACATAACATATGGCATGATAACCACATAAGGAATACAATTTTTGTATAAAGGCGTACTACTTGTATTACATGATACCAAGTATTTGTAGAACCCATGAAATATTTAGATATTGGTTTAGACATTTTGTAGTTGCATAAATCCATGATTCAGGTGCAATTCAAGTGACTCATCCACATGGAATTCTTAGACTTAAATGGTTGAATGAAACTTTCCTAAAGTCCTATGTTCTTTCCCCGTGAATATGTTCTCATGCATTCCTATGTAAGGGAGCAATGTAGGGTAGGAATTGTTTCTGGTTTTGGTTTCAATTTGTTTTGTATTGCAAAGACTGTATAAGTCTATTTTGTAGGTTGTCATTTAATACATATTAGCATGCCAAGAATTCCAATTATAAGTGCTAGTGTTTGTGAAGTTTATGTGGTTGGTTATTTCATTCCAGCCTTAGTAAAATCATGTGGTCATGGGAACCTAAATATCTTGTTTCATTAAGTCTTTATTTGCACCTTGGAAAATTCTTTATTGTCATAGAGTCATCAGTCACGGTCAAGATGGGTTAAAGGTTGGTAACCTATTGAATGAAAGAGTCTCTACAATTATGTATAGAGGGGTTGTGCAATAAACTTGTTTGGAATTTTTGAGATTGAGTGACAAGGCTTCAGTTGGCCATTATCGCCAATACATATATAGAGTTATTACATAAATTTATAGGTTGAGTAAATGTCTCTTGCAACTATACAAATGATATTTACTACCAAGTGTCCAAAAATCCACACAAGTTAGTTAGTAATCTTTGCACATTTGACCAAATTTCCTAGACAACTCTAGTCATGAAAGTGGACCAACTTAATAAAGTCACCTAACACTTGGTTTGTTTCTCAATTTGGTTGTTTTTTATTAGTTTTTTGCCACCCTGGATCCTATAGAAATTGCATAAGTACTAATGAGTGATCTTAGTTGCATGCATGTTGGGTCTCCAATTTTGTTTGTTCACTAATTAAAAATTGCATCCATGGGATATGTCTCTAAGAGTAAAACAATATTCGTGAGATTAGAATAATTAATTTTGATTGAGTTTTGTGACCGTTGAGTCAAGGTATTATATGATTTATATGGGAAGTTTGAACACACTAGGTTTTTCAACGATGGTTTCAGATAGATTGCCACTATTTAGAAACCTAATTTTGAACCATTACACTCCTCTACCTTAAATGTGGTGCTCAATCTCGTAGTATTTTTTATTACAGGGGAGGTGATGAAATGTACCAAGTACTTAATCAATAGGGTAGGTGCAAATACCCTTTGGATAGACAAGGCATATGTTATTCATGTTTAAGACAATTATGCATTGATCGACCTGTCTATGAAGGGGGAAGATGTATGTCATGCACTTAAGGATGCATAAAAGAATGGAAAAAAAAATGGGGAACCTAACTTATATGACCACTACATCATGAATAGAGGGGGTAATGGCACCATGATCTCTTTAATTAACAAACCCCATGTCCTTTTTCGATGCCAATTGATTGAGGGACACAATATGTGCAAATGTACTAGGGTTAAGTGCCCCTTGTATGCATTCTCTATGTTTGAGTTATATGTACAAGGTGTTAAAATTAATTGGTGAAAATTCTTGATGGATGAAATACCTCAATATTGTGCCAATACATCGGCCTCATGTTTCATTTGCTAAGTGGAAATGGAAACCCTTGTTAGGTTTGAGAACTTTACCCAATGCTAGACATGACCATTATTTCCTTATAGTATAACTCATGGAAGTGCCAATAGGATTGAATAAAAATGACATTAAATGATGTCTCCTTTCTCAATGGTATGATCACATGATTAAAACATCAATTATATTTTATTGATCCCATAGACATTGTTGAATACATGTGGGAAAAAATTGGTTTGATATGGATCGAGATGACACTTTTCTATGGGTGAGGGTGGATGACCCCAACAATTTTCAATGACAACACTACCCTACTATTTGATTGAATCCACCTTTGATAAGGAGGTTTCTTCATGGATAGGGGATAAGAAGTCAAAAAATTCAACGAGAATGAACTACATATTTCCTGGAAAGGAAAAAAAAAGTGTATCACACTCAAATATGCTAAAGAAAATAAAGGGATTTGTGGTTCACTCAAGTTTCAAATCCAACAGAGACATAATCAACCATGTCCCTGAAGCAAATTTATTTTTTTGTTGTGTTGATGCAACCCATTTTAGACACTCCTCACTACTTTGAGAAAGGAATTATAAAATCCTTGGTCCAGGTCATTGGATTTTTGCAAGGAGGGACACCCAAGAGATAATCAATGGTTAATCCATCGATCCACCTACCCCTAAAAGTATCAAATCGACCTCACTAGTTGGAGTCTACAACTACGCCGATCGAAGTACCTATTGATACCTCCCAACCTAAGTAGATGGAAGACTCCTTTTTACACTAGCTTCTAATTTTTGGGGCTAAGAATGGATGGGGATTGAGTAAGGAGACACTAAAGGAATATTAAGTGTTGGAAAAGTCCACTACCCAAATTCTAGTCATCACCATTAAGGACAACTCACTAGAGTCCATTTTAGATATCTTGGGGTTCCTAATGAAGACCGAAGTAGCAAGAAAGGGACCTTCTGATGTTGATGGTTGAATGCAACATGCCATGAAAAATCCCACAATTCTTAATGTCACAAAAATTACATATGTGGGTTCACCCACAAAGGAAGAAGTTATAGAGTTTCCACGAGGCATTTCAGGTGTAAGGGTAAGTGCATATGAACTATTGCATTAGCCATGTCAATATAAAGAGTGTGTAGAGGATGTAGGAGATCAAAAGTATGAATTAATTGAGGAATAAGAAGGTGAGGATACATAAGAAAACATTTGCAGTGTCCATCCTCTTCCATTTTCATCATTGGATAGCCTCTCTATCATAATGCAATTTAAGAAACTTGCATAAAACCATACACATTGTTGGATGATGTTACTCATCTGTCGAGACCACATACTGTGGCTTGGGTGATTTACAACCCACCCTTGCCGATTTTTTTTTTAATTATACAGAATCCCGTTGGTTATCCAACGAGTTGTGGCCCTCGTCCGACGAGGTTGCCATAACTCCGATAAGTGAGATCCGTCGGACATCAAACTAAGACTATCGAAAAACCAACTAAGCACCCATTGCAATTCAACTAGAACCCGTCGCAAATTTGACTAAAACCCATCGCAAATTCGATGACATAAGCCCCAAATTTTACGAAGGAACTGTCGCAACTTTGACTAGCACTCGTTGCAACTTCAACTAGCACCTGTCGCAAATTCGACTAGCACCCGTTGCAAATTCGACGGCATATGCCCCAAATTTTACAAAGGAACTATCTCACACTCGATAAAGAGAAGTCGGATTTTCGACAGCTTGGGAGTCGGATATTCGACAAAGTTGTGGTGAACGACTTCGACATAGTACGTCGAATAGTCGACAGGTTTTTGTATGTTGTCGAATATCCGACGATATACCACCGACGACAATTTTTTTTTGTTATTGTCAAATTACCGACATGCTTCTGTCGAATTTCAGACATGGCAACCGTCGGATTTTGGGCTCAAATTTTGTTGTGTCAGAGGGTATAAGAAACCCCAAAAGTGAAAAGAGCACACATGCTCATCATGATATGAGATGACACATAAAACGTGGAGAAGAAACTGAAAGAAGACAAATCAATAATGGATTCCCACTTTTTGATAAACTTGGATGGTACTAAGCCCTCCTGAGGGAGCACAGACTCCAAGTAGAGAGATAAGCTGAAAGGCGCGCCAAAACTATCAGAACACCAGACAAAAACCTAATAGGTAAATATATAATAAACCGAATAATCTGGACAGGCATATAAAATAACCACAAAAACTTAGAGAAGACACCAAGCTAACCTGTTACTGAACCGCATAAAAGAGACGTTGTACAGCTCCCATGGAGAAACACAGAGAAAACGAAGCAGCCCTGATGATGGAAAAAACCACGACCTTCCATACATATCCAATGATTCAAGACTCGTCAATGAGTTGAGGGTAAACAACCGAACCAGGTTATTGACAGGGTTCAAGGCCATCCAAGGGTTTCATGGCTGCTAGGGTTTTCGGATGAATCCAACCGTTGCTTTTGATTTCTGTTGAGTCGGTTTGAGGTTGGACTTCAAGCGTTATGAATCCTATACCATCAACTTCTTCCAAAAACTCCTTTCATAAGTAAGATTAATAAAGCTCTATCCAATAAGATTGATAACGAAAACTAAATTAGGAATATTAAACCCTTAAGTTGTCCACCCACGAATTGGTAAAAATGCGGCTGCTTGGATATTTTGAGAGAAAGGGTTGGATGATATGTTAAAATACATCAAGGCTCGCTTCTAACCCTTAATTTAAACTCGAATTTCAGTATTTATAAATGATGCCATTTTCTAGATAATATAAATGTGGGCGCACATATAATGTCAACTCAATATTAAATTGTTTGTTTGTTTGTTTGTTTTTATTTTTTTTTATTTTACAAGAACACCCCTTGATTTTTTGGCCGGAGTCGGGGACTTATATTTTTATCACTCCTGGGATAGATGTCACTCTGAGGACTCCCCTGTGGGAATCAAACCTGGGCTAGTGATGGAAACTCCCACCAATTTAACCGCTAGACCACAGCTCAGCCGACAATATTAAATTGTTTGTTACCATGAGAATGCGATGACTAGACACGAAAGGACGCCATCTATTGGAAAGTATAATGATGTGTTAACCTAAATGGGATTAGGGACATCCTCAGTTTCTAGATATATATAAATGCAGTGAGCCGGGGACAACATACGTGAATTTGGTGACTAAATCATATGCATTGATTAAACTACGTTGTAAATGCAATCTATTTCATATCTCCTTTATACATACATTCAATTTAATTTGGTTGACTAGCATGCACATGGCCTTTTAAACTTAATATGGTTTTTACTTAAAAACACAAATGTGCTTTTAAATTTTGAAACGTACATAAGGGCAAACATGGGTTGTGGTCAACACCATGTTTGAAGGTGAGAGTGAATGGATAGGACCTTGCCAACTTTGTTCGCTCGCTGAGATCTCATTCTCAAATTGCTTGCTTCAAGAAAAGACCATACTTCACGCCCTTTCGGGTACATAACATAGCTTTATTTTTATTTTTTTAAAGACTATAGAATGTTATATGACCATTGAAATTTAGAAATCGAAGACGTGTATATAATTTTTTTTTGTTGAGTGATTTGTATCTTTACTTGTGTTGTTATTAAATACATAATTTTTTTTTTTAAACTAGTATTTATGGAATTTTAAATTAATAATCTTATGTAAAAAATACCTTAATAATATACTCATTTATGGTTTAATCTATATTGCTTAAATTAATACACAAATTTTATAAATTAAAAAATATATTTTTTACCAACTAAAATTAGCTCCCTACTATTCCAACATTAAAAATAAAAAATAACCCAAACATATCTTACAACTTTTTTCACCTTGCGAGATGGAGCCACCATAATCATCGCCACGCTAGACATAACTTTTTTTTACTTTTGACATAAATTCGTTGCTACCATGCTACTTTAAAAATTAAGGTTTTACTTTACATATTAAAATATTTTGGAAAATTAAGCATCTATGCATGATGACATCTTAACATTCGGGTTTATAATTATCATTAATTTATAGTTATTTTATTTATTTGTTGACGTTGGAGGTATAAGTCTCCATGATGTTCACCGTTGGGAAGCTAAATGAAAAAAAAATTCATATTTCCCTCATACGACGTGTTGGTGAAATCAAAAGGGTTCAAAAAGATAAGTTAGAGTTTAATTTTTATTTTGAAAATGGATAGGTTAGTTTGAGTGGTTGAACTTCATTAAATGTAAGTAGGAGATTATGGAATCAAGTTTTTGGTTTACTTATTTTTCTAAATATTGCCAAAACTAAAACTAAACAATTTACCTTGTGTATTATGTTTTCAAAATGTTTTTCATGGTATGCATTTCATTGACTATTTTTGAAGTCTTCCAGGACCGTTCAAGCGCATATTGGTTTTCTGCTAATTCTTTGATTTTTCCATTTACACAATGAAATTCTTCTACCATGATTTCAATTTATCCTTCAAATATTCCTGTATATCTCTATTTTGCCTAATCAGATTTTTTGTTGCTTCAAGTCGCTACTTCTGTGCTTAACTTTTTTTTCTTGACATCTTCAATTCATCCAAAGCACTGATTAATTATCCTTACCAATCAACTGCAAGACTATCTTCATCTTCAGACGTTGGACTTTCTTTAGAGATACGGGATTTGCTAGGATTTGACGCCAATCATGTGACTTCCTCCATAGACTTTTTGTTGTCAACAATTGTCTCCATCTTGAAAATTTCTTTGGATCCTTTTGACTTTTTTGTCCTTGGATTTTGGAGATGCAAGATACATTACGTTGTAAGTCCATTCCTTCTGTACTTTAGACATGTTTGTAGAATCTCTTTTAGTTGAATATTTTCCTTTTAATGCATTCTCATCTTGATTTAGATCCATAAATAATATGTCTCTTGGAATATCATTTTCTTCTTCATTTGAAGAGTTGTTTTATTCAATGTACAAGCTTTTCTTTTGTTTTCGAAACATTTTCTTGTTCATATCCTTGTTCTGTTAATGCTTGTCTTTTCATTCTCGATGCTCTGACTCTTCCTCACTTTTGCTTTCTTGATTTTCATCATATGTGCATTTGGAAGCAAAGTGTCATATTCTTCCACATTTAAAACACTTAAAAGGTAGTTTTCCTTGATACTTACTATTTCCTCTCTTCATTCTTTGTTAAATTTTCATATGCTTAGCTAAGACATCAGTACTTCATTTCATTTTCATAACAAAAGCATATAAACAGGATCACTGAAAGATAGCAAGCACAACCATAGAAAAGGAACACAAAGATTTATCCTGGGAAAACCCTAAACGGAATAACCCAGCAAAAGCTTCCTCAATATAGATGCCCCAAAAAGATAAAAGATAAAAGATAAAACCAACAAGGAGATCAAAGCCTGATCCTCCTCCTTCTCCAG
>LPNX010032186.1:78149-126165 GCA_001517045.1 Pseudotsuga menziesii
TTGTATCTACAGTATGTAAATATTGAAACATCATCATCTGCATCTTTATTTTGAATGTAGAAATACCGGATTTCTATGTGTTACGAGGAAACACAGGGTTCTCTGTTATCACAACTCTCATTATCACATAGAATCAATGTAGTATCCATATTCAATTCAAAGAGACCTGATATCAGCTTCCGAAGCCATATGGCTTCACAACTTAGTAGAGCAATCTGCTATGTATTCTGCTTCAGCCATGCTACAAGAAACACTGGACTGTTTCCTGCTAAACCATGAACTCATAGCAGACCCCAAACAAAAGCATCTACCTAATGTGATTTTCTTGTCTGAGATACTTCTGGCCCAATCTGCATCTGTGTAGCCATACACTCTATACTCATGGCTACCATCATAATATAAACCAAATTCTATAGTCCCTTTCAGATATCTCATCACATGCTTTGCAGTTACTAGGTGAACCCGTCTTGGTTGAACAAGATATTGACTTAAGGTGTTCACAGCAAAACAAATGTCTGGTCTGGTATTTGTTAAGTACATCAATGACCCAATGATCTATCTGTAATGAGTCATATCCACTAACTCTGATGAGTCATCAGCTAACAGCTTCAAGTTGGAGTCCATGGGTGTGGTCATGACTTTGCATTCCAACATATTGAATCTCTTCAATATCTCTACCACATACTTTCCCTGGTTGAGAAATATTTCTTCTGAACTTTGCCATACGTGATTCCATCTCGCTTCAACTGTAAAACTCTTTCTCAATCATACAATTAAGGAAGGATTGTCTTTACTTCACCATGGAAGGAACTACCATGATAGTTCTGAAGGAAGTGTACATTACTTCCTGAAGTAATTGTCTCTTCAGAATTAATTCCCTTTTTCTGAAAGAAACCTCTGGCCACAAATCGTGCTTTATACTTCTCGATACTTCCGTCAGCTGCATGCTCTATTTTGTATATCCATTTGGAGGATACAATACTCTTTCCTTCTGCTTTGGGAACTATATCCCATACATCATTCTAGTATTCTTTTATCATAACATATTCCATGAGTTCGTCTTGTTAGATCATCAACATATCCTAGTCTTCTACATTCAACTTTGAAGGTTGGAACCCACTTACTCTTGGTAAAGTCTCAATCCATCAAGAAGCTGTCCATCATGTCGTACCATGTCGAACTCAGATATCTTCTATAGTCACTCCCCCTGAAGTGGAGTATTATCTTCCTTCTTCATTCTGTATAGGTGGTTCTATGCTTGATATATACTGGTCAATAGAGTATGTCATGTCATAGTCTATTCTTTCTGAGGAAAATCACGAACCTTTCTTTGTACACTTGTTCTTGTAGATCCATATGGAGGATACTATGTACTTCCCTTTATGTATCGAAATCATATCATATACATCATTACCCATGATCAACTGTTATTCTTTGATCATAGTTTCTTTTATAGTATTCTTTTCTTCATCTTGAGTTATCTCTCATACCCATGGTGGTCTTCATCCTTTGAGGTGGATCTACCGCTCTCTGAAGCTCTTTCTTCTGTCATGGTGTCTCTAACCCTGGGAGCTTTAGATTCATGTTTATTGAATTGTCATCACTTGTTCTTCGGAACAAGTCTCGTCCTTCTTTTCTTGTAGGAGTTTGTATAGGACCTTTCCTACAATTCAAATGCACCAGTTGCATGGTTAGAACTATTTCATAACACATATGCATAACGGCAAATTCTTATGCATCATGCAACTATTTATCCAATACAACATTCATCCATATTTCACAGAAACTTTCTAGATGCCTTCTATCTCTACCATGACATCATTGAGATTGTGCACTAATCCAATATGTCAGCAAAGAGGTTTGATAAGTAGCACTGGAGAGTTGTATAGCGCCATGAGATACTTACCCATCACATGCATATTATTAGTATTAATGTAAACAATCTATCATGCATAACACATCAACTGAATACAATCAAATGCATAACAAAACAATATCATGAAATGGCAATTGAATACTTATCTTTTATTTGTTTCGTGGGTAGACTCCATCTTGATCATTCTGCTTTATCATCTTCTTCATTCATGAAATCATCATTTCTTATCCAAATGATAAGATGAATAAGAGGTTCTTCAAGAATTGAGTTTTTCATATTCCTCATCGCTTGAGGGATCTTCTTTGAATGGTGAGAGCTTGATCTTCAATTGCTCCCATCTTCTTCTTCTCTTCTTATTAGTCAAGTTGAAAGTAATCACTTACTTCAGGAATACATTCTTCACATGAATGAATCCCATGATCCTAGGAGGCCATTCAAGGTGGCTATCACCACTTCTGTATACTTCTTCTTCTACCGCTTCAAGTTGTTCTGCATTCTGGATATTCACATTCTTCAACTGTTTTCTCAAAGCCATCTTCTAATTTAAGTTCTTATCTTCAAATAGCTTGATCAAGGAATCAAACATCTTCGGTGTCTTTAGGGAAGACACTTGTGGTATAAGTTGATCCGTGATTGACTCAACAATTATTTTCTTGGCCTTGATCAAGTTCTTCTTTTGTAAGTCTTTGAGGCTCATCTCCCTCTAGAACTGGAACCTCTCTACTCATGTAGGTGTCCAATTCATTTTCTTCAGAGAGATCAAATACTTCCATGCTTGGAATTTTTCAACTTCACCAAGCTTATCATCAAGCTAATGTGATAGATCATTTTAAAATGAGAACCTCAGATGCAAATAATAAAAGATTAGATCTTACCGATTTGAGGTGTTCGTCCTGCTTCTGGCGCTGGCTGATCTAGGGATGGTCAGAGAAACCCTAATTTTAAAAACTCGGAATATTTCAAATTTTATTGGATATAAATATAGATCTCTTCAAATGGAGCTGTCCAATGTACTCCTTTTCTGAAAACAAAGGAGGGAAGCTCCCGGAACAGGAAGCCCTAGTTTTCCAATTTCTTCTGCAGAAATGTCTGTTACTGTTTCTGTGATATCTCCGAAATTACTACTCCTATGTGTCTGAAATTTCTCTCTAAGCTAACCTAAAATGTCCCTGATCCAAAAAAATATGTTTCATCAGAATTGGTTTCACCAATTTGGATTTATGATCATTTTCCCAAGGTGACCTGTTACAGGACTATTCAGAACAGTGAAGTTGTACGGAATTCCACGTGTCGCTGGTTCATCTTGAGGTTCTAAAATTTAGACCAAATAAATTATAGTATGTACTATTTCTAGAACATCTTCAGGAATTCCATTTGGACCTATGTAGCCCACTCTACATCAATTCTCCCCAGGTGTCCTGTTTAGGGATGAATTCTGGAAGAGGCTGGAATCCTAACTTGGAGGGGTCATATCTCCCAGAATATAGCAAATCGGAGGCTGAATTTTGGACACAGTGTAAATACAGATTGTATATTTGGCCTCTAAAATTTTCAACTCCTGATATTTCACCAATATAAATATATAGAGAATGTACCAAAACTTAGCAGTTTTAGTATTTATGGTTTTTCCAGATCGAGGTCAAATTAGGGTTTGACTTTCCTGGAGTTTCACCCAACCAAATTTCTTGATCCAGGTCTCTAAAATTCGATTTTGATGAGTATAAAAATCCTATGCTAGGCTCACTCAAAAATTCTTCTTTTGTAGAAATCCCTAATTTTCTGCACCAAAACTGAAAATGCTCGGAATCGAATTCCGCTTCGACAGAAAGATGCACCCTTCAATGGAGAGTCAATCTAGCCTTCTTTTTCTGATTGATAATGGATAGAGACCCAAAAAATAAGAATCCCTAGATTCTTTAGCTGCACAATGTCTTCTTTCAGGGTGGCTCTGATACCATGTTAAATTTTCATATGCTTAGCTAAGACATCAGTACTTCATTTCATTTTCATAACAAAAGCATTTAAATAGGATCACTGAAAGATAGACAAGCACAACCATACAAAAGAAACACAAATATTTATCCTAGGAAATCCCTAAAGGGGAAAACCCAGCAAAATCTTCCTCAATATAGATGCCCCAAAAATATAAAAGATAAAAGATAAAACCAGCAAGGAGATCAAAGCCTGATCCTCCTCCTTCTCCAGCTACTTCTCTTCTCCACTAATGTTCTACACAAGTGAGAGTGTGTGTTCCAAATGAGGAGCACTACACCTCTATTTATATTCATCCATTCACTTAAGTTAACTCATCTGTCATGTAGGCTCGAGTTACACATGTAGGCTCAAGTAACCACACTAGGGTGCTAATGACCCACCTTTACAATTAGAGGGGACAACCTCATGACTCTTATTAGTTCTTCCGATTAGAAGCATCGGGGTACAAGATAATACAAGTGGTTCTCCTGATAGGACCATCGGGGACCACAAAAGATACATATATAATATTCTTCGAAGTTACAATATTTCAACATTCTTCCTACGAAGTTGGCTTATTATTTGTCTGAAGGGTCAGTTATATTTCTGCATTCATTTCTACTAGACTTAGATTTTCCTGTTTCTTTGAATGTAGCTACCTTTCTAGATCCCTTTTCATATTCAATTCTCATTTCATATGTTGTAAGTATTCCATACAACTCATCCTTGGTTAGATTGTCCAGGTCCCTTCTGTCTTCAAGAACTGACACTTTTGGATTAAAACGTGTAGGAAGAGTTCTCATGATTTTTTGCACAACAACCTTTTCTTTAACAATATCTCCTAGCCCTGTTATGGAGTTCACTATTTCATCAACTCTCAAAAAATATGAAGCTATGTCTTCTTCTTCCTTCATTTTGAGGATTTCGAACTACACAGATAACATTTGTAATTTTTCTTTTCTGACCTTGTCACAGTCCTCATAAATACTTTGTAATTTGTCCCACACTTCCTTCGCTATGGTGCACTGCATTACCTTGGTAAATTCAACATATGCTAATCTAAATAGAATGACATTCTTCTCTCTTACATGCCATTCATATTGTTTTTTGTTCTCTAGATCAACAGTTACTACCCTTGAGGTTTTAGTCTCACAATTCTCTTTCAACTTATCATCATTCTATTCTGATTCTTTTGCGGCTTTTGAAATTTATATCCGACTTATGCTAATTTCCATATGTCCATCCCAAGTGACTGCAGATAAACTTCCATTATGATTTTCCAAAAGGTATAGTTTGTGTCATCGAATCTTGGATCTCTATTAGTGGACAAACCTTATTGCTTCTCTATATATGTGCTAGGCCAGTATTCCATATGTTAGTTAGTTTGCTGAAGAGACCCGCTCTGATAACAATTGTTGGTATTAAGTTATTACTAAGAAGGGGGGGTGATCAATAATAGCGTAGATATGTCCAAAATATGCAGATTTTCATATTTAAAACAATCACACCAATAAACAGAACACCAAACAAATATATGAGAACAAATGTGTGTATGTGTGTGTGTGTGTGTGAAAAGTTACATCAATGGGAGATTGTAGTCTTTGATCATGAGTACCCACTCATTTAGATGTTCACTCGGATTAGAGGAAATTTGGGGTCTAAAATGGGCCTTATAAGAAAACGCGCCAACAATAAATTCTGTGATTTGGAATTCAAGAACCAATAGAATTTCAATAAAATGAGTCAACCATAATGGTTGAATTGACATATTTGTCTTAAAAGAAAACTACTTTTTTTCTGTTCGTATTTTCGACATATCTCCCTGTGTTTTTACTCAAATTTCAAGAGGGAGAGCTCGTTGGATGCAGAATTTAATTCCACATCCAACGAGTACCCACACTGCATAATTTTGATGCACCACGCTACCCCAAAAATAATAAATACCTTAAAAATGTGATGATGATGTCATCATCATGTTTTTTAGGTATTTCTTGTTTTTGGGGTAGCAGGGTCCATCAAAAGTATGCAGTGTGGGTAGTTGTTGGATGCAGAATTAATTTATGCATCCAACAAACTCTCCCGCTCATCATGTGAGTAAAAACATAGGGAGATATGTCGAAAATATGAACAAAAAAGTAGTTTTTTTCATTCTTCCTCCAATATTAATAACTATTATTTTATTATTTTAACTATTATTTTATTATTTTCCTTAGGAGGCCCATTTTAGACCTCAAATTTCCTCTAATGTGATCTCAAGTACATCTTGTGTTTTGCTGGCACCAACCTGCAACCACTTCTATCTGTGTAAGCTTCAACTTATGACCTCCAGGCACCGACCTAAATATATATCGGTCTTGTCGCGCAAATTTTGACTTGCATCTTTAAGATCAAATCTGCGGAAGAATTGTGATCTCTAGGTGTGGAAGTGACAACTTCCTTTTGTTCTACAACACCCACTAGAAGGAGATTGTGATCCCCTGAATTTTATTTACACCCATAGAAAGGATGCTACTGCACCTTTATAGCTCTCCAGTACCCACCAGAAAGAGGTTTGAGCCCCTTGATCCTTTCCCCATCCTTTTTCTGTGATATGAAATGTGAGTGTATAGTAAGTATAGAATGTTCTTCCTTCAAAATATATAATCGTTGAATTATTTTGTTGTGCATCAGTGTATATGTGTCAGCCAGTCTCCCAAAAGTTTATGATCTATGTCTTCCTATTCAAGTCACATAACTATCGTAATCCTTGATTTGTGTCTTTTTATTTGTGTTAGACAATTGCCTAAAATGATTCAGATATGTGTATGTGAGTCTATGTCTAAATATCTATGTCAAACCTTTCTTCGAAATGCATATGCATTTGCTCAAGTCAAACCTTTCTGCAAAGTACGTCTGCGCCTTTACGCGTCAGACCTTTCATCAAAATACGTCTACGTCTTTCACATCAGACCTTTCTTCAATATACATATGTGTCTTTTACATCAAACCTTTCTTCAAAATACATTTGTGTATTTCACGTTAGACCTTTCTTCAAAATACATTTGCATGTTTCACATCACACCTTTCTTCAAAATATGTATGTGTCTTTCACATCCGACCTTTCTTCAAAATATGATGTGCATAGTTATACTTACTGTTTGCACATCCAAACTTAAGGTATCCTGTCAACTAATGCTTCTCATCTTGCATTGCAACTCCTCTTCAAAATAATATTCATTTGTGATCAATGAGCCATTGATACCCCAAAAAACAAAGACTTCGAAGCTTTTCAAACATTTAGATCTTCATCTTCCACAACTTTACTTCACAATGATAATCTCTTGCCTATTTATAACCTTCTTGACTCAAGAGATGTGTCCACTTGTGAAGTCCGTTTACTTTGAATATTGTCCCATTGGATTATGTCTTTGAAAACTTTAATGTTTGCGTCACCATGCCACATTTGTAATTCATCTTTGTAATTTAAGACGCACATATGCTACAACTTATGTGGGTATTTTGCACACATAATTCACAAGTCTCATACTTATGGTTATTTACAATCATTATTTTATATACATAAGTATGTGTGGAAATGCAACCAATGTCATGATGGTCCTTGGACTGCTTAGGATTTGATTTTTGTTCCATCTTTTGATCTTTTGACACTTTTTTTATCTATCTTGTCCATCTTTCAACTTGTCCATATATTCAACTTGTCTTGTCTATAAAGTTGAACAATATTTGATCTTTGACATGAACATTATGGTCCATCTTTTGATATTTTGACACTTTTGATCTATCGTTTCCATGTTTCAACTTGTCCATATATTTAACTTGTCTTGTCTATCAAGTTGAACCATTTTTTATCTTTGACATCGACATTCTGGTCCATCTTTTGATCTTTGGACACATGTGATGTAACACCCCGGTTTTGACCCCATGGTATTGAATTGCATATGATGTAAATAGCGTTAATAAATCATGGTGTGGAGCTCAAGGAAAAGGTCCCACCATGGATTTAGTATTTTATGTATCAGTTTTTAAAATCGATGTCGATGGTTTATGTGCTAGCCAGGCACAATATGTTTGAGACATCATGTAAAATGAAAATTAATAAAAATACCACAACTAGCTATGCGCCACAGCGTTAAAGAGATGGGGGCATGGTTTCATAAGGAATATGGAGGGGGAAATATTCAAACCCGTGAGCCAATGGGGAAAATCCAAATGTCAAAGGGAAAACCCATAAGTTGTCAACTACCAATTTTATCCTTTTGTGCCTAGTCATCTAGAAGTGGTTGAAGAAGTTATTTCCTTTGGATGGGAAATGTATGGAGTTCAAATTCAAATTTGGGAAGCCACCCATTTTTGGAAAGCGTGTTTTTGACTTGGGGGGGCAAGTAAATGCTTGGAAATGCATGCCCAAGCCACTATTCACCCACATCTTTCATTCCTCATCCATTCTCATCCACGTTGGGCTCTCTCACACAGCCGAATATTCTTGAGCTCTCTCCCTCACAATCTGTTGTTGTTTTCTTCATTTCTCCATGCCCAAAATTCGTTTTCAGTGTTGTTGGGTGAGTGGGAAGGAAGGGGCCATGATTTTGGGGTTTGAGGAGGCCATTTTTTCCTCTGTGAGCAAGATGGGAGCCTCCCTCACATTTTTCTACATTTTCCCTAATTTCTCCAAGCTGGGAAACCCATTTTTGTGTTGTTTAGTGAGTGGGAAAAGGAGATCCAATATTTGGGTGTGTATGGAGGCCGTTTTAGCTCCTACAATTCCAAGAAACTTTTTGTGAAAATGTATTTCTCTCATATGGTGTTTTTCCACATTTTATCGGGTTGTTTTTGTTGCAAATTTGTTTTTGGCAATGCCCAATAGATGGGAGAGTAGATCCACGATATGAGGGATTGTAGAGGTTGTGTTGGGCTCAGTAAAGCCATTGAACGTTACCTGTAATCGTATTGCTAACTCAGGGTGTTTTCCCCCAATTGCCATTTTCGTTTTTTGTTCCTAGGAACATTTTGTTCATACCTAGCAGTGTGTGTGGCTGTGTTTTGATTAATTATTTGACTGTATATTTGATGTAAAGTTTGGCTTGGCTGAGTAAGTCCAAGGAACCCCTATGTTATTAGGTTTCTACCTTAATAGCTGTGGAACCTAGTTGTTCATTGGATTGACTAGACAGTCCGTGAAACCCAATTGTGTGTTGGATTGATCGTGGATGTATGGTATTGCTATGTGTAAGCCTATTGTTCCCTAGTTCCTTGTGGAAATCATGCCTAGCTCGGGGGTGGCAGTGATGCTGAGATATTGATGAGCACACTGGCCTATGTTTGGGTGGAACGTTCAGCATCATAGCTAGTTGCGGTCCATCTCGATTACAAGATAAGTATTCACTTGTATTTCTCGTGTGTTTAATCTCTGCAATTAATTTGTTTAATGAATTATGAACATGATGAATGCTTGAATGAAATGAATGATTTGATTCTGTTGTATATTTCATGTATTATGCATCTGTGTATGCATTTTTATGTTCAATGCATTTGATGTTTATGTTCATGGGGTTAGATTGCCTGGATTTGACAGCAGCAACAGTCTAGTCGCGTCGTCTTCATCGTCGGTATGAGGGGTGGGGATGTGACATATGATCGATCTTGTCCATATATTCAACTTGGGTCTTCAATATTTGACCTTTGACATCAATGAAAACATATATTCAACAAATGGAATCTTCCTCAACCATGCGTGTAGGATAAGTGGGTACCGAGACTGATTAAAGCCACTGAGATGCCATAGTTTCATGGTTAGGCATGTTGGTTTTATAATTCTTGTGTGCACTTATCTATTGGATTAATAAACATAATTGAATGTTGTTTTAATCCTAAGAGTTAGTCTCCTTAGTTCATAACATAACCTAACTTGGGGATGGCCTCTACGTGTGGAAAGAATATAGGACAAGTAGAGACCTATGCTTGGGTGGAACGTTGCACTCACATAGCCAGTCGATTGGACTATTTTCCATTCAAAAGGATAAGTATTCTTGTGTTCCAATGTCCATAATTTGTTATGAGATGGATACCCAACTGTTCATGTTGAATTGGATAGCCTGATAGATTGAATTATTAATTAAAATGTCTATTCATTTCCTAAAATGGGATATATCTATATATGGATTCTTGTTTAATGCCTGTAGTGATTAAACAAGTTCATATATGAGTTATTTTCTACTAGGACTATGATTGGCATGTGAGCTTATGTATACAATCAAATCTATAGGTTAATTACATTCTTGACTGTGTATGTCTAAGGATAATTGCATAAGTTTATAAGTTTTGTGAATGTGTAATAGGGATAAAGAAAGTATGAGTCCATGGTTATTATAACCAAGCTATTTTGTGTATGAGTTTAATTGTACACTCTTTATACAATATGTTGTATATGCTCAATAATTGTGATATAATTCTTAAGTTTTGTAATTGAATGGATGCATGTACCCAATAGGTTTATATTTCATAAATTGCATAAAGTAAGCATTTAAATTCTTGTTGTGCATATTTGATGGCGTATGAACCCATTCCTTATGATTTGTGACACCATAATAGGAATAATGGAATCTTACACCCATGCTTCAGTCATGTTAGACAGAGTTCAACGATTGGATGTTTAAATCGTATGCATTTATTCCCTATTCCTGATAACAAATTGGCTAATTTATGGGCATGGAATTGAAGGAAATATAAAGATCCAATTTCCTTGACCACATGATTGGATGAGACAACGAAATAGCCTTCAATTTGTAAGAATAACGTAAAGAATCCATGGCCAAAATAGGAGAGCAAAAGCTGTGGAAAAAGGTGGAAAATTTGACTTAGTGTTGTCTCGTGAAGGTTCGAAAAATATCGACCATTGATCGTCGTGTCAAATTCAATCAAAGTCGTCAATATTAGTGACGATGTGCCAACTTCTGATTCCAGACGTCATGAATACCATGTGGCAATGTCGGAATATGAAATTCAAGAGTTAAAATGTTAAAAGTTGGGTTTCGATGCGGACTTTTGACTCCTGGCATTGGGAAGGCAGAGTGCCAACGTCGGAATGTTAAATTCAGGAGGGAATTTTTTCAAGGTTTTTATGCCATTCCGACTTCAAACTCCTAACGTCAGGAAGGAGGCATTATGCCAAAGTTAGAAGTTTGGAGTCGAGAGTGATTTCATTAAAAGTTCTAGTGTGGTGTCGACTTCCGACTCTGGGCATCGAGGAGGTGGGGTGCCGACGTCGAAATATGGAAGTTGAGAGTGTAATTTTAAAAATTTGGTTCACAATGTCAACTTCTAACTCTTAAATTCAAGAAGGAAAAGTGTCAACATTGAAATGCAGAAGTCAGGAGTGAAATTATTAAAATTTGTGGTGGTGTGCCAACTTTCGACTCCTGACTGTACAGAATGTGGAATGTGGAAGTTAGAATGAGGAAGTTGAAAGTAGATTTGTTAGAAGTTGTTTTGCAGTGCCGACTTCCGAATCCTGACTGTATGGAATGTGGAATGCAAAAGTCAGAATGCATAATTCAGAATGGAAAATGTGATAAGACTAGTTTTGAGCGTTGACTTCCGACTCCCAACTGTATGGAATTCGAAACAATTGGATTCAAAAGTGAAGAGTCATGATCAGCTCAAAAAGGTTGAGAATATTGATTAAACTACTAGGATTTCTTATGGAACGTCACATCTGATCTCTAAGATTACTTAAGAAGCCGATATTGCATCAGGGTCGTCGAATTTGTTCATTAGGACAAATTGTAGTCGGGATTGATTATAAAGCTAATTAAGGGGTTGATTAAGTGATATTAAGGAATTAATCCACCTTGTGCATGTAATCAAGGTTTTATGGAGTTGGAAGGGGATGTATTGGACAAAAGTTGGGATCCTAATATTATGCAAGGTCATTTTGGTGATCAATTTGGTCTAACCAAATCATATCAGATGATATCAGAAGAAAGAAAAATTTGGTTTAGTCATTCCAAGAAGTATCCATAACCTCAAAAGACACCTGAGGTGGCTAGGGACGCTAGAGTGTGGTATCAGAGTGAAGGTTTCAAAAATCAGGTTGTTTGGTTTGGAATGCATGCTTGCAAGAAGAAATTAGAGACGTTGCAAAGAATTTCAGGTCTAGTTAAGTGACAGACATGGAAAAGCCATGTGGGAAGAGGTCATGATGCAGATAGGTCATATCATTATTGTGTGTAAATGGATGCATGTGGCCATTGAGGAAAGTGCAACATCCATGGAAGGATAAACCACAGTGCAACATTGAAAAAGGGGAAATTTCTCACTCTAACTAACTCTATTTTAAACATAAGAATTGTATATTAAAAAGTAGCAAGTATGAAAGTTATACATGTGTATGTGAACTGAATTACTACTTGGTGAGAAATCATAACTAATAGCCTGTGTGTTTGGAAGAAAATCCATGAGTTGGATAGCCATACTATGGAGAAGGAACTCCATGTCACAATAAAAGATTAAAGGGAGAATCTCCTAACTCTTCACTTGTTTTTATATTATGTTTTCTGAGTTTATGAGCATAAAATCATAACATTTGAATGATGATAATGTAGGGGTTAGAAACATGAAATGAATATGAATTAGTGGGCATGCTAAAAAATTGTGCATAGTGCAAGTAGATATGTTGGTGCATGCGTGGGATGTCACATATTAGTAAGAATGTGTATGGTTTTACATATGAAATAAGTGTTACAGAGAGAAATTCCTATGGCTTGGGGTACCACAACAGACAACTTGACTCCAGAAATCAATCTTTTCCAATATGCAATAGAAATCAAATATCTAACACTAAAGGATCAGACCTCGTACCTTATTCCAGATGGTTGAAGTAGATCCCCGTTGAGCTTTCCAACTTTATCTTGAATTGATGAATCACTTCCTCAACAACAAGTAAACAAGACAAGCATACTATATATATTGGTGTTATATCTGTTCTAGCATATATAATCAACAATGTATAAGCATTTGAAATCATCCATGGATAAAATATTCATTCAAACATACATTATTGGATAGGAAAAGATATTTCTATTAATATAAAATCAGAGATTACAATGGATACAATCTCTATCGGCACATCTACGAATTGGAGAAACTGAATCCCCCACTTGGGCCTCCACCACCTCAATCCTCCATCTCTTGATAGCAAGCTCACAAGAAAAAGGAAATCTTGGGAAGAACACCAAAGTGCTCCAAGGGACAAAGGGATGCAGACTCAAGCACAAGTTCCGGTAACAATGGACTATAGTTTCTTTGCTCTCAATTCTCTTATGCCTTCAATGTATCCAAAGAGTTCCTTATATAGCTTTTCAAAGGGGTATTGAAAGGTCAAATTCGAGCGATCTCAAGGCATATGGAAGACCAGGAGTCAAGTGAGTTGGATCCATGTCAAGGAAAACTCCAAAAGGATTTGGATTTTGTACACATCCTGATGTACGCGGTTTTAGAGGTCAAACATGAGTATATACGTGATTAGGGGTTTAAAAGTCGCGTGTATCGATTTTCACATGTTTATAGGGATGGTCTAGGAAATATCAAAGTTCAAAAATGGTCCAAGGGGTCTAAGGAGTCTGCAGAGCGACAGGGGCATGCCATACAAGTGTGATTCACATGGAGTGGTAAAATCAGCTATAACAGATGCCCCCTAATGTGTGAGGTTAGAGGGGTCATACGATGGCCGAAATACATTATAAGTCCATCTGAAAAGTGGAGTAATGAAGAATCCCAAATGGAAGACTAGCCACCCAATCAGCATAGTACAATGATACAACTCTGCAGATACATATAGCAGTCCCAGATACATAAGAGTACAATGGACATGAATAGGCATGATACAAAATATCACATAAGTGGTCATCGCCAAGTACAATATACATGGATCAGAATCTCCATGATGAAGATATACAAAGGATCATGATCTCCATAATGGCTGAATATATACAATGGATCAAGATCTCCATAATAGCTGGAAATGTCTGACATATACTGGAATCAAGCCACGAGAGCTGAAATCTCATGAACAATGGCACGATCAAGGAGGTCGCATATAAGAGATGCCACCAATCTGGAAGGTCTTCTACACAAATCGCTACGAGTACATGTCCTACTATGTGAATAGAGGTGTCGAGGTCAAACATAGTAGTCCATCTTCTAATTATCGGTCATTGATGTATACCATTAGCAGACGTGAGATCACCCACCGATAATGAAAATGGGAATCAAGATACTAGAGTGCAAACTAACAAGTGTGAATAAATGTGTTGAGGTCGAACACTTGAGAGGATCCATCGATCAGGGGACATTGATGTATTCCCAAAAAACTGTCGATGGCGAGAGAACCTGCCACTGATGACTGCAAGTCTCAAGGCACTAAAAAATGACTCTATATTCCAATCCCATAATAAATGATCTGAAGTCGATGGGATGAAATCCGATGGAAGGATGACATTAAGGCATCCCCCATCATCCAACATGAGGTACTTAGCAAAGCTGTATAATGTGGAAGGACTCAATCATAAGGTGCATGAACTAGTAACTGTACCAGGAATGGTCGACATGCAAAGTCAAGATAACTGAGGAATGGCTGACTCAGGTTTCAACTTCCTTCGAACAAGAGCATAAAGGTGAATGGTGACTGAATGTAGGTAGCATAGACTCGATATATAAAACTAGGACATCTTTGCGACACAGGAGGCATCGACAGAGGCTCCAGGAGGACTGGAAGCTTAACCAGTCGGTGGAGATAAACTCAGATAAATGAGTACAACTCCTAAATTCAAACTATAAACCCAACCAACGGATGTGATATATAGTGCTCTGTTCAAAGGCGACATGACTCGACAGCTGCCAAAGATAACATCTTTCCTTGTCCGGCTTTTTGGTTTTTTAATTTTTTTTTTTTGGACTTTTTCAAATATTTGAAAAGCTTGAAAAAGAATAAAATTACTTTAAAGTTACAGCCTAGGAGGAGACAAGTGTCAAGGGACAAACAAACTAGTTCCAAGCAGTGGAACATACCTATGCTCAATGCAAGGAGACATGTGTAGGATATCAACACTCGGGGGAAAGTCCCCTCCCAGTAAAAATCGGGAAACAAGCTGCAAAGGATATATAAAATGGCTCTGCATGGATAGACATGAGACAATATCGGGTTATATGGCTGATACTCAAAGTCAAGGAAGCCGGCATAAGGCTCAATGAGGCAGGAAAAGCTCATGATAATGCAATACAACTTGACATAAGGGAGTCCTGGGGAAATGGCCAGCATAAATTTCAAGAGGAGTATGAAGCTCTTGCTCAAGGACATGGTGGGACTAAAGGGGGACTCCTGGGCCTAAGAAAGGACTCATATCATGGGTACCAAATGCAAAAGGGAGCTAACTAGGACACCCATGTGTAGGAAAGCTCTACCATTCACATAGTACCCCTTCTAACAACAGCATGAAGGTTCCATGATACCATGGAATGGGTTCGTACCTAAGGTTAAAATGAAACAATCATAAGGTCATGCAAAATGCAAGCGGATGTGAAATCCTAACCTATATACTAGTTTAGACATGATACATGTGATAGGAAAGAACGGGTCAAAACCTCGGAGAGAGTGTACAAAAACTGGACCCTGCATGACAACCATATTAGTCCAAAACAACCCAAAATAGTCAATAAAGAATCCAAACTATGGGATATAGGGAGGAATGATCATGACAACTGCTCCCAAAGGAAACAATGCGGTGAACGATGGGACATAAAAAGGAAAGTAAGGTGTAGACGCAATGTTCACGCATCCACTACCACCCCCATGAAGGTGACCACCGATGTAAAGATCGAGTGAAGGGAGTCAGCATCCTCCACAAATGGAGTAGAGGGAAGAATATGACCACTTCAAATCTATGAGCAGGGTAAGGGGTTATGATGCCCCCAAGTTTGACACTAGGGTCCATACTAGGACCAAGGACGGGTGATAGGATACCAGGCATGCCAAAAATAAAAGGACTTGAACTCAAGAGAGCATAAATATACTCAAGTAACCGCGATACCAAAGGCCAACTAGTGCACAAAGAGTACACTCCTAAGAAAATCTACAGCCAAAATACAAGCAAACCAAGGGGAGGATATGTGAGTTCCCGAATGCAGCAGGTATGTCTCGCCTGGGAGAGGCTCAAAACTCCCATACACTACAAGCGAAGGTACGTAACAAATTATAGTGGCCCTCAGCTTCAATGCGTAAAGTGACTGTGCTGTCCGACCCCAACTTGGTTGGGACACCCGCAGAATAACCCCTACAGAGTACCTCGTCGATATCCTAGGTAAGGCCACTAAGGTCACCTCAATATAATAAATGGTTAGGAGGACAGTCGCAGGTGAGATTGACCATATGGGCAGGGTAGCAAAGCTCAAAACTCTCGAAAGAGCCCCCAAATACGAATACAATCCTAGAAATATATCTGGTGCTACTCAGTTATAACTAGGGGTCATCCCAATCAATAACTGCTCACACTGCCTCGTGCTTAACTCCCTTTTGAGAGGAGGATCCTGAGAAAAACAAATTATTCCAAGGAATTTCACACTCTCACCTGGATAGACACATACATGTTGTTGTTTAGTGGTCTTGGAGAATTTATTGACAATGAACTATTCCAAGACCCTAAAACCTAATCTTGTTGATGTACCCTATAAAAGAAAAAGGTGTAATCCATTTTAATTAAGCGTTGATTTTAATTGGCTGTAATTACTCAAAGGGAAATGGCCATGCAACTAATGATATGAAGACTCAGCAGTGAAATAAAAGTGCACACCATAACAAACAATGCTAAGTGCAATCTTTGTCAGATGAAAAATAGGGTATGCCACTACATGAGATGCATAAATATATATTCCTTTCTGAATGCCAATGCAATCCTTCCTATATGAAAGCCTAAATAAAACTCTCATCCAAGAAATCCAATGCAAGTACCTCCTCAAATCCATATGAAAAAAATGCAACAACCTTGTATTTTTCAATATAAAAGAATGAAAAATGCAATAAAAGTCATCTAAAACTCTTAGTCTCTGCAGCAAGTATAAAACACAAGCCCAGCAAGACACCGAGACAAAAAGAGTAATGCACTAATGGCAAAACAAAAATATAAATGACTAAAACTAATTCAAAGAAAAATCAATGAAAAAGCGGTCTCTGGTCACAAAAGAAGCATCCAACAGACAACATCAGACCCAAGGAAGACCCAACCACACTCACAACCCACCCAAGAACTTCCCACAACATCAAACTCACCAAAAGGGAGGATGTACGTGACTGTTTAAAGAACAACTGCGTATATACGCGACTTTTGGCCAAAAAGCTGCATGTATACATGGATTTTGGCCGAAAACCTGCGTGTATACACGACTTTTGGCCAAAAACCTGCGTATACAGAGAAGGCAGTGGTAAAAAGAAGGCCAAGGGTCAAACCAATAAATAGGAGTGTCAATGGATGAACATACTATACAATGCAACACAGAAACAAGGAGAAACAAAGAGCAAGTCAATAATATCAAGCCCATTGTGCCCCCAAACCCCGAAGAAAAACAAGGAACTTCCTCTGCAGAGTCACCAATTCTGTTACGGAGAGAAATTCCTATGGCTTGGGGTACCACAACAGACATCTTGACTCCAGAAATCAATCTTTTCCAATATGCAATAGAAATCAAATATCTAACACTAAAGGATCAGAACTCGTAACTTATTCCGGATGGTTGAAGTAGATCCCCATTGAGCTTTCCAACTTCAGCATGAATTGATGAATCACTTCCTCAACAACAAGTAAACAAGACACGCATACTATATATATTGGTGTTAGATATATTCTAGCATATATAATCAACAATGTATAAGCATTTGAAATCATCCATGGATAAAATATTCATTCAAATGTACATTATTGGATAGGAAAAGATATTTCTATTAATATCAAATCAGAGATTACAATGGATACAATCTCTGTCGGCACGTCTGCGAATTGGAGAAACTGAATCCCCCACTTGGGCCTCCACCAACTCAATCCTCCGTCTCTCGATAGCAAGCTCACAAGAAAAAGGCAAGCTTGGGAAGAACACCAAAGTGCTCCAAGGGACAAAGGGATGCAGACTCAAGCACAAGTTCCAGCAACAATGGACTATAGTTTCTTTGCTCTCAATTCTCTTTTGCCTTCAATGTATCCAAAGAGTTCCTTATATATCTTTTCAAAGGGGTAATTAAAGGTTGAATCCGAGCGATCTCAAGGCATATGGAAGGTCAGGAGTCAAGTGAGTTGGATCCATGTCAAGGAAAAATCCAAAAGGATTTGGATTTTGTACACATCCCGATGTACGCGGTTTTAGAGGTTAAACCCGCCTATATACACGATTAGGGGTTTAAAAGTCGCGTGTATCAATTTTCACATGTTTATAGGGATGGTCTAGGAAACATCAAAGGACAAAAAATGGTCCAAGGGGTCTAAGGAGTCTGCAGAGGGACAGGGGAAGGCCATACAATTGTGATTCACCTGGAGTGGTAAAATCAGCTATAACAATAAGCCAAGTGCTAATGACCATTGTTTTGGTGGTTGAAGGTTGCATGACAAGATATGGTTGAAACATGGTTGAATATAATGATGATGATGTTGTAAGTAACCAACAACATCGAGAAGAGAAGTGGGAATACCGCATCTGTGATCAAGACGTTGTTGTGTGGATTGTGTAATACGTGATAAGAAGTCACTTGACAAGGTAACATAAAAAGTGTTTATGGTGACCATGTAGGTAATGGTTTAATCGTGCTAAAATCATGCGTTCTTAAAAGGAGTGTGTAAGAAATCCTTAAGCCACATTTCAACCACCACAATTTAATTTTTGTGTAATCTTGGATGCATTGATGTGAATGTTATCTCACTAGGCATGGTGAAGTACGGGATAGTAAAGAAAAGGAGCCTTATGTCCCCTAATTGTTTAAGGATGAATGCATTCATAGGAATGAATATCATGCATATGTGTGTATTGGTTATGAGTTTAATTACCAAAGAAAGTGAGGACTAATGGTCCTATTGTGATAATGTATGCTATGAGAAATAGTCATGGGTAAGTCCATGATGGACATTTAGTTGAATTATTTGGATAGGCCTATTCTTGAGTCCATCTATGCAAGAATGGGTTATGTAAATCCATGTATATGCATTCATGTGTGTAAGTGCATGTGGTAAGATGCATTACATGTATGCATGGTGGTGAATAATAAATTAATTTAAACTCATTAATAGATAAAATAAATAGGACTATTAATAAATCTTTCAATTGTTTCATGAGTTGCTATTGATTTAGGGAAATGTTTCCCTGTACTCTTGAGGGACTGTGAATCAGTGAAAGGAGCGTGATTATGTAAATCTAACTATTAAAGTTTTAAATTGATTGCATAAATAATGTTCTTGTGTATTGCAAGTTTATTATAATATTGTTGCATACAAAGTTAATGAGATTTCACTGCATTTAGGCTATTAACAACTGGAAGTGATTGAATTCAGTGACATTTGCTTAAGGGAAATGACATGTAAAAGCTCAACTTTGGCTCACAAATTGTGTATATAATGGTTCAAAACAGAGAATAATGGATATATACCATTAAAAAAATATTAATATGTCAATAATAGCATATAACATCATATCCAAGTCACAAGATACATCAAATATACAACTCCATTGAAATGGGAAATCAACACATGGAAACTAGTCACAACAAAACCTGTAAATGTGGACATTTGCATATGTATTTCTACTAATTTTGACTTACATATAAAATGGGAGAAATATTAAAGATCCATAAATCATTCACCCATGCTTGGACATCAAATGGAATCAATGGGGAGCAACCACCATTCACACAAGTGCGCCATCATAGAGAAATATGGAAATATTGAAGTGGGGATTGAGAGAATGGGAGGAGAGATAGGTCACGAATAGTAGAAGCCTCCTATATGCAGTTAAAAAATTCCATTAAGCTCCAAATTATATTTCAAGGTTTCCTATCCCACAACCAACTTGGATGAGAATCTCACTCTCTCGAAATTGGCTCACTAGCAGGGTAAGTGAGCACTCATCGTGCAATGGACAAGCTAGTGCTTTCCAAAATGCCAAAGGAAAATTATCAAATGATAAAAATATATTCTCATTCCTCATGAAATATTTTTATAACCACGCTAAGGTCCTCCAAGGTCAAATTCACTCCCATAGGATTCCTTCAACTCATCCTTGATGTTTAGTAACCTCCATGACACTTGTCCTTCTCCTCAACCCTTCATCTTCCTCCAAATTCAAATTGCTGCCACCAAGCCCCAATTGCACCCTCTTGGAGGATATTTTTATCCCTTACATGTTATATTATAATATTTCTACAATCATGTCTACAATTAGTTATTTCTTTTCATAGAATATTCCATCATTGTTGTCATAAAATGTAGGGAATCTGTCTCCAAGTAGCACCTAGTTTCTTCCTATCCTCTTCCTCTTCTATGGGGAGTTACTCCTCTTCACCCATTCAAATTATTGCATTCATGATATGTTACTTGACACCTATTCACCTTCCAAGAACATTCCATTACTCATAATTTCAAATTTGGGGTTAAGTTATGACATGTGTAAGGAAGAATCTAGCCACCTAAGGTCTCCATGAACTTCCAATTGTCCTTATGAAGCAATGTCACTTTATTTTATCCATATTTATTATTTGTATGACCCAATTTAATGTGTAAATGAAAAAATAAGGTTGTATCAGGTCCCATATCTCCCTTGTTGCAAGATTTAATGCCTCCTCCCCAACCTAGGGAACTAGTAGGTGGGTGAAACATTGTCAACTAGTAGTCTCATTGGGATTGGGACATGACAATCCTCCCCATATAATATTGCTTGTCCTCAAGAAATTCCAAGTTTGGATGCTGCAAAATTGTTTCCTCTTCCCAAGTGGCTTCCTCACTAGGGAAATCCTTCCATTGTACCAAGTATTATTTTATTGTTCTACTTCTTAACCTTCTCTCCTTTGTTTTCAAGAATTTTTCTTGGAAGCTCCAATTCATAAGCCACTTCTCCAACCTTTCCAATCACCTTATAAGGACTATAAAACCTTGGTTTGAGTTTTTTTGAAACTTTACCCTTTATGGTGGTTTGTTTGTAGGGCTGCAACCTCAAATACACCAAGTAATTCACTTGGAAATTCCACTTCACTCTATGTTGTTCTGCATGTTGTTTTTGTTGATTTTGGGCAACCTGCAAGTTATCTTTCAAAGGATTTAAAATTTATTGATTTTATTATATCCAATCCTTATCCTTTGGAGATCTACTATCACAAAAAATGTGGTCAATAAAAGTGGACGCATCATAATCATAAAGTTATTTTAAAGAAGACATTCCAATGGCCATATGAAAAGTATTATTGTAACAAAAGTCACCCAAATGCAACCATTTTATCCATGTTTTTTTGTTTCCCACTAACATAGTTCCTCAAGTAGCCTTCTAAACATTGATTCACCCTCTCTGTTTGGCCATCATTTTTTGGATTATATATTGTTCTATGTGTCAAATTTTTCCCCACCATTTTGAAGAGTTCTTGCCACAATGCACTCAAAAATATGTTATCTCTGTCACTAACAATGCTCTTAGGAATCGCATGCAATCTGAAAACTTATTTAAAAAATAGGTCATCCACTTGTGCAGCAGTGAAAGTGGTAGTAACAAAAAATAAATGATAAATTTTAGTGAGCCTATCCACCACAACAAATATGAAATGCTTACCAAATACCTTGGGCAAACCAGTGATGAAATCCATGAAACTTATTTCCCATTTTTGTTCTGGAATAGGAATGGGGTGTAAGAGGCCATATGGATAAGCGTGCTCCAATTTATGTTGATGACATGTGGGTAATTCATTAACATAATTCATAACATAATCCTTCAACCCTTTCCATGATAATATTTCCCTCAACATTCAGTATGTTTTGATGAAACCGAGGTGACCTGCTAGAGGAGAATCATGAGATTTCTTTAAAATTTCCTCCCTAAAACTAGAACTAGGGACCAAAGAGTTTATATCTTTGTAGTAGATGATTCCTTCCAACACCTTATACCTATCATCATGGTTATATCCATAAAAAATTTCACAAGAAAACTTATCCTTGGCATACTCTACTTCTAATGTGGCTTTCCATTTTTTTGCTACATCCATCAAAGAAATAGAAGGCCTTCTAGATAAGGAATCAACTACCAAATTAATTTTTCCCTTCACATATTCAATATCAAAGTTAAATATCAAAGTCAAATTATTTAATCTTACTCACATGCTTTTGCTTCCTTTCATTTATATATTTTTGAGTGAGGAAGTACCTTAAGCTCTTACGGTCAGTTTTGACCACAAATTTGTTTCCCACCAAGTATTGTCTAAACTTGATCAAAGCATGCATGATGGATAACATTTATTTATCATAAATGGAATAAATCTTCTCATGTGTGTGTATATTCCTACTCTCAAAAGCTATTGGGTGTTGTCCTTGTTTTAGGAATGCTCCAATGCCCTCTCCTGATGCATCACATTCCAAGACAAATGGTTTAGAAAAATCAACAAAGGCTAGAATAGGACAATTTCTTATTACCTATTTCATTCTTTGGAAAGCTTTTTCATCCCCTTAATGCCATTGGAAAGAATATTTCTTTGTCAAATTAGTGAGAGGTGAAGTTATTTGGGAGAAACCCTTCACAAACTTTCTATAGTAGGTGCAAGTTCAAATGAATCATCTCAATTCAATGAGATTTTTGGGACGAGTCCATTCTATAATGGATCTTATTTTCTCCATATCCACCTTCACACCATCTTGACCAATGATGTGTCATGCATACTTTTTAATACCTCTTCCAGATGATGCAAATGTTCCTTCCAAGTTTTACTGCATATAAGAATGTCATCAAAGAAAAATAGTACAAATTTACGAAGTTGCTTGTGGAATATATTGTTCATGCATGATTGGAATGTGGTAGGTGCATTTGTCAAGACAAAGGGCATGGAAACAAAATCAAAGTGACCATAGTGGCATTTGAAAGCAGTCTTTGGTATGTCTTCTTCCCTCATTCGAATTTGATGATAACTAGATCTAAGGTCAATATTTGAGAAGAAATTGGTATTAATATTGTCTATTGATCTAGGAACAAAGCATCAATATCATCAAAGAATAATCAACAAATAACTCATGAAATGGTGTAATCAGTCTATCGGAATAGTAGTCGCTCAATAATCACATAAAGAATGAATGATTACAATTACAATGACATGCTACAAGCATGAATGAAGAGACAATTCGAATTCCTTAGGAGGTCATTCGAATTGAATGAGTGAGTCTTGCTTAACTAACTGTAAGCCATGGTTCACACTCAGTTAACCACTGACCAAAACCCTAATTGACTCAACTAACCCTAACTAAAGTCGGAGTGCAATAAATGACTGAGTCTTAACTGAAGAGATCAAACACATGTCACAGGTCACCAACCATCAAGAGGTAGTGCTACATTGACTCCAAATAACCCCGATGAGGTTAACTGAAGTTGAACTGCACATCAAAAGTTGGTGGAGGTGCCCCTGTTGACTCCAATTCATTAAATAATATATTTAATGAGAGGAGGCACCTTAACTAACTTTTTTAACTGATTGTAACCACCGGTTAACAATTAGGTGCATTAATTTCACTCAAATCACCCCTAGAGTGCTCTAGTTAGCCTCCCTAAATGTAGGAGAAGGCTAAGTTAGCCTCCTTGACTGAAGGTAGGTGTGGGTGTGACTGGATGATGTCAAGTAATGCTCCACTGATGTCAATTAATGTCAATTATACTTAGGATAGTGGTTTAACTAGGCCAATTTGACCAAAAAGAGTGTGTATGGTGGTAAATGTCTCCAACAATTGGATCCATGGATCTCATCCATGAGCTCATCAATCCTTGGGATGAGATATCTATTATTCATTATCTTCTTATTCAATGCTCTAAAATTAATGCACATCCTCAAATTTCCATCCTTTTTCCTTACCCTGACAACTGAATAAGAATATGGGTTGGAACTAGGCCTTATGAGACCCAACTCCAAGAGTTATTTAATATCCTCCTCAATCTCATATTGAATCCTTTTGGGGTATCTATAGGGACTTGATAATTCACTATATGCTCCCCTGGAATGATAACTATGAAACCATAAAAAGTGTTAGCTTGTAACTTTCTCCTCTCCACCAATACTACAAGTATGAAGTTATGAGTGGCTCCACCAACCACCAGAATTGTGACCTTTTGGCCTTGTATGTTACTCTTGAGACTCAAGGTGTGGAAGCTAGGTACACCTGAGAGTACTGCAATTTTTCTTTCTCTGGAGTGTGATGTTCTTATTTTGATGTTTCATACCACTCTTCTTTGGGTGCAACTTTTTCTTCCTCCTCCTCCTCCCCTTCTTCATCATCTTCGGAGAAAACTTCAATGTAATGTGCCTTCCCCTTGGCACATTTATGTCCTGAAACCCAAGGTTGTTGGAATGTGAAACAAAGATTCTTTCTTCTAAGTTCTTCTTTGCTTGGTCCTCATTTATTTTATTTGGTAGAGGAGTCCTTTTTCCATGGTTTCTTACCTTCCTTGAACATGGACAAGGAATTTGGCTTGGCAGGGTATTTGGTTCCTGGCAACACATTCTGTAAATCTCTTGTCAAAGTCATGGAATACTTCAATGTGGATGGCTTGTGGGATTTCAGGAGCCCTCTCAAAGTTTCTATCAATCCTTTAGTAAATAATAAAAACAACCTAGCCATAGATACATTGGAAACCATTACTGAAATATTTTCAGATTCTAACATATATGCTTCAAGAGTTCCTATTTGCTTCAATTGTGCTAGTTCCTCAAAAGGAAGTTTGGGGTCTTTCCTCTCAAATATATCCATTAATGCATTGGAGAAACCCTCATAACATAAAATATTATCATGTCCCAAGTTTTTAATACCATGGAACCACCAATCACTAGCTTCCACTTCAAGATGCAAAATGGCCATTTCAATGCATCTTCTTCAACCATAGGATTTAACTGAAAATACACACTTAATTTTTGCAACCAAGCACTAGCAGACATTTGTGAGGAATCATCAAAGGAAGGAACAATTAATATTCCCATGGTGCACTTAAATTCATGATTAAGAGGAGGTTCCCTATTCCCACTTCCTACTTTCTTAAATTGAAGAGTGGCCCTAGTGAACTGATCGAAAGGTAGGACTTTCCTACATGCATCACTTAGTTGTTGGAAATCATTTGTTGCTTCCCTCACATCATAAGTAGTGTAAGGGAATTCGTTGGAATCTAAAAACTTAGGTATTTCAGGTCCATTTTGATCCTTGAAATCAAGGGGTTGGTTATGAGGTCCAATCTTCAAAAAAATGGCTCCCCCATCAGTCTTCTTTTCAACTTGAGGTGAACTACTACTACTCACTGGTGTTGAATTTCCCACAAGTTGGATAGCCAAAAATTTGAACCCTTGAATAAAATGTTTGTTCATCCCTTGAAGATATTATTTAATGAATGTCTTAAGGTCATCATTATTTTCTTTGTCATCCATTTCTCATAGTCCTAGTTTTGCCTTAATCTCCTTGGTAAAACAAACTAACTTCTCCACTTTCTTCCCTTCCACTATTAAGGTCTCCAGTATCAGTTTTATAATGGAGGGAGGCCATAATTGGGAAACATGAATATATAACTACATTATTTTCTAATATAATTCTCTGATACCACTGTAATGACCCAATTCAAAAATTCCAAACACAGGCAGAATTTGGGGAAAAATTGTCTTGACTCTAGGGGATTCAAATGGCACAAGTGGGTCTCGAATTTGGTAGGGAATAATATGTGGATTATTATGACCACTAAATTGAATCTATTATAAATTTATTACAGGTTATATACATCTGCAACTTGATTTGGGAACATTGGAAAAAATGGTAAAATTACTAGTAATTTATGGTGCAATTTCCCCTAGGGCGTGAGAAGAAATGGCTCTCCAACTCCTTTGAGACCCTAAAAACTTGTAAAAAACATATTAGGACTGTTATTAGACTTCATTTAATATAATTTGGTATGGTTAATATTTCTGCAACAAAGGTGTAAATATTCGTATTCAAATGCATAAATTCGGTGACATTTGCTCAAGGGAAATGACATGTAAAAGCTCAAATTTGGCTTACAAATTGTGTAGATAATGGTTCAGAACAAAGAATAATTAATATATAACATTAAAAGAATAGTAATATCTCACTAAATTTTTTTACATCAGATCCAATTCACAACATACATCAAATATACAACTCCATTGAAATGGGAAATCAACACATGGAAACTAGTCACAACAAAGCTTGGACATGTGGACATTTGCATATGTATTTCTGCTGATTTAGACTTAATTAGAGGATGGTATAGATATTACAGAGCCATAAATCATTCACCCATGCTTTGGAATCAACTGGACTCAATGGGGCGCAACCACCATTCACACAAGTGCGTCATCATAGAGAAATATGGAAATATTAAAGTGGGGATTGAGAGAATGGGAGGAGAGATGGGTCATGAGCAGTAGAATAATCCTATATTCAGTACAAATAATCCATTAAGATACAAATTATAGGTCAGGGTGGCCTTTCCCACAACCAACTTGGATGGTAATCTCACTCTCTTGAAATTGGCTCACTAGCAGGGTAAGTGAGCACTCACCGTGCAATGGACAAGCTAGTGCTTTCCAAAATGCCAAAGGAAAATTATCAAATGATAAAAATATATTATCATTCCTCATGAAATAATTTTATAACCACCTTAAGTTCCTCCAAGGTCAAATTCACTCGCATAGTCTTCCTACAATTCATCCTTGATGTATAGTAACATCCATGGCACTTGTCCTTCTCCTCAACCCTTCATCTTCCTCCAAATTTGAATTTTTTCCACCAAGCCCCAAGTGCACCCTATTGGAGGATATTTTTAGAACTATCCTATTATATTTTCATATTTCTGCAATTATGTCGTACTTGTCATAGAATATTCCATCATTGTTGTCATAAAACATAGGGAATCTCTCTTTAAGTGGCACCTAGTTTCTTCCTAGCCTCTTCCTCTTCTATGGGAATTTAATCTGCTCCACACATTCAGGTACTTGGGCTCATGATATGTTACTTGAAACCTCTTCACCTTCCAAGAACATTCCATTTCTCATAATTTCAAATTTGGGGTTAAGTCATGACATGTGTAAGAAAGAATCTAGCCACCCAAGGTCTCCATGAACCTCCAAATGTCCTTATGAAGCAGTGCTACTTTATATTCTCCATATTTATTATTTGTATGACCCAATTTAACGTGTAAATGAAAAAATAAGGTTCTCTCGAGTCCCATATCTCCCTTATTGCAAGATTTAATGCCTCCTCCCCAACCTAGGGAACTAGTAGGTGGGTGAAACAGTGTCAACTAGTAGTCTCAATGTGATGGGGACATGCCAAATTGCCCAAATACCTAGAAACTAATGCAAATCATGAAGGGAGTCACATTTCCAATTGATAAATCCAAGAAATATGGGAATAAAGTTCATGGTTGTGTAAAAATTCAATTATGTGGAAGACAAAATTATAAATTCTGATATGAATATAAATATTAAATATGATTGATGGTTTGGTTATTTGTGAATTGAGTCAATGCATTGCAGGAAGTCGACATGATATGGTTTGTAGAATCCAAATTCCATGGGAAGAATCTCATGCTTGAAATTTCTAATAATTTCTCATGTGAACTATGTGTTGGAAAATAAAACTGGTGAATGATGAAATTATGCCAACGGGGCATGTGTTGACCACTGAAGCTGAAATGAAAAAGAAATTGGGGTAAAAAACCTGAGGTATTTTTGATATCATTGAAGGGATCCCTAGGGAATTTTGAATCAAAGAAGGGATCCCCATTCCTCGTCAAAAGAAAAAGAAAATGCATCTACTAATAGATAAATATTTTGTAACCCTAGTTAGAAATATATATATGCATGTGTGTGTATAGTAGTAGAAATTAATATGCAAAACATGTTTTTATTTAAGACTTATTGAGTTGTGATTATGGCCTACATGGAATGCATCAGAAAGGAGTGCACACCTTTCTAGTTCTAAGTTGTGTTATGGTTGTCGTTATTGAATACACCCTAAGGGGATGGACACATTCCAGGTGCTTCAATATCAAGGAGTGAATTTTTATAAAATATGTATATAGTTATGTATTAGTAATATTAATGATATTGACTAGTGCTTGTATTGTTAGGCTATGGACATGTAAGATGGTTTGTAAATGTGAAGAAGAGAAGTGAATAAGAAAACATAGTTACAGAGAAGAATATTTGAGGGTTAACATCTTGACCCTTTCTATGGCCACCTTGGTATAGAACCAGAAGAAAGGGATTCTTTGGGTGTTGGGTGTGGTATGTATGTGGGCGTCAAGGATAACCGGAATTATGCTATTAAGTCCCACACTGGCTGGTTGAGGAATTTGAGAGTGCAAGGGAAAGCTACGATGTGTCTTGGCCCAGGGGAAACATTGGTTACCTGGGAGAGAAAGCTAAGTAGAGCATTTCCCTTTATTACTTGGAATGGAAGTGGTTATGGTGTAGTTTCCTTCCATTAGCCTATTTAACCATACATAAGTGTTGGTTTGGAAATGGAGAGGATAAACCAAGTATGGGACTGGTTTAGCACCATAAATGTCTAGTAAATCCAGGCAATGCATTGGTTGGCATTGAATGTTGTGGCACAACCCGTGTGTTCGCCAAACATTCGTTATTATATCCACATGTGTTCCAAGGATTGTAAAGTGAAGCAGGACGCATGTTGAGCAACGCAAAGACACTCATATAGATAAATATTTGATTATCATGTATTTTCTTATTTTAATTATTGTAAAATTTCATGTATGTATGCCAATCTTGAAGAGGATAAGTCTTATGAAAACCAAGTTGATACATTGCTGCTTCTTTGCTGAAACCTAGGTAATGTTGGAAGTGTTAAGATTCAATATGCTAAGATAGATAACATTAGCATTCAATTTAAGTTTACAACAATATCATATACATGATCACTGAAAGAAACAAAATCATAATATAGGCACAAATTTATTCTGGGAAACCCTCAAGGGAAGAAAACCCAGCAAAAGTTCCTCAATATAGATTATCAAAAGTACAAAGACAAAACCCCAAACAAGTGCTCCTTATCCTTGTATCTCTCTCTCTCTCTCTCTCTCTCTCTCTCTCTCTCTTATGCAAATTACACAAGTGAGTGTGTGTCCAAATGAGAAGAACGTCACTCCTATTTATACTTTATCTTCCACTTTACTTTTTCACTAACTATGTCATCCCCAACAAACTTAACTGGGTCGACTTACCTATGAAGACTCAAAACAATATAATATTAATTCCTGGAGGGTTCTATTGACCTGACTTACAAGGGATGTTTTACCTCATGACTCTATGATGTCCAAATATAATAATACCATCCTGATGGAGGAATAAACATCTCTGAATAAATTACAATAATAAAAAAACAATAGAATATTCTTCAAAGTTACAATATTTCAACACTCCCCCTTAACGAGAAGTGTATTCAACTGACAACAACATCAACTGTAGGAGCAAGGAGAGAGAGAATCATCAACAACATCAAGGTGATACATCTATAAATCATTGTAATTTTTCTTCAACAACATAAGCAATTGGAACAATTACTGGAACATTTTCAATATCTTCAGTACTTGAGCATCATATTTTACAACACTGAGTCTTCATGTTTAATCTTCATCTTCTACAGCACTCGATCATCTACAACAACACTTGATCTTTTAATCAACAACAACATCATCTGTAACAACATAACCTACAACACACATGATCCATTTATGGGATGATCAATCCCTTTCACTTTAGGACATAAGTCCAAGGGTGATTCAATCCTAACCACATCACTAAGACAAAAGTATGAGGATCAATTTATGACTAATGTATAAGGATGATACAATCGAAACCATATCATGAAGACAAAATTTTGCAGATCACTTTAGGACTAATGTCCAGGGATGATACAATCTCAACCACATCACAGAGACAAAATTATGGGGATCACTTTAGGACTAATGTCCAAGCATGATACAATCCCAACCACATCATAGACAAACGTCCGTGGATCACTTTAGGAATAATGTCTAGGGATGATACAATCCCACTGTAATATCATCATCACTACTCCCCCTTTTGAGGAAAGTCCTTTAGAAACACACCAAGCTTGTCACAGAAGTACTCAAACTTCACTTGAGACAGAGTCTTAGTCAACACATAAACAACTTGCTCATCATTTCTCACATACTGGAGCTTTATAGATCCCTTCTGTACCATATCCCATATGTAAAATTAACAGATTTCTATGTGATTTAACTTGTCATGGAACACTAGGTTCTCCATCATCTTTATACAACTATGGTTGTCACATAGAATCATAGTGGTATCCAACTCCAGGTCAAATAGACTTGGCATCAATTTTTGAATCCATATGGACTCACAACTAGCAGAACAAGCTGCTATAAACTCTTCTTCAGTTGTGGTAAGAGAAACACTGGAATGCTTCTTGCTAAAACATGAGATCATGGTGGATCCCAGAAAATAACATCCACCTAAGGTGCTCTTCCTATCTGAGACACTTCCAACCAAATATGCATCTGTATAACCATACAGTTTGTAGTCAAGATCTCCAAAATAGTATAGACCGAAGTCTATTGTACCTTTTAGGTACATCATCACATGCTTTATAGATACCATGTGAGCACATCTAGGATCAACTAGATATTGACTCAGGGTGTTTATAGTAAAGCATATATCTAGCCTGGTATTAGTCAGATACATCAACGACCTAATACTATATCTATACTGAGTCACATCCACTAACTCTGACAATTCATCAACTAACAACTTCAGGTTGGTATCCATGGGTGTGGTCATGGAATTACATTCCAATATATGAAATATTTTTAGGATTTCCACAACATAATTTCCCTGATTAATAAATATTCCTTCTGTGTTCTGCCATACTTCCAAACCTAGAAAATAGTGCATTAATCCAAGGTCTTTCATCTCAAATTCTTCAACGAGCTTCTTCTTGCAATCTACAATTTGTTTCTCATTTCCTGTCATAAATAAATCATCCACATACAACAATAATATGACAGATTCATCATCCATAAAATTAAAGTAAAGGTTAGGGCTAGCTTTACTTTTGGTAAATCCTAAGCTCGTAAAAAAACTATCTATCCTTCCATACCAAGCTCTAGGATGTTGCTACAATCCATACAGATCCTTCTTCAACTTTCATACATGACTCCATGTGAGTCCATCTGTCTTCAACTTCAAATCCATGTGGATGTTCTATGTACACTTCTTCCTCATTAACACCATTCAGGAAAGAAATATTCACATCCATCTGGTGTAAACTACACTTCATCATGGATGCAAGTGCCATGATGGTTCTAACGGAAGTGTACCTTGCAACTGGTGCAAATGTCTCTTCATAATCAATTCCCTCTTTCTGGATGAATGAATCCCAAGGTCTAGTGAGACCATTGAGAGCAGTAATAACTATCTCATCTTCATCAAGGGAGTCTCCAATGGCTTCTAGTTGCTCCTTGAACCGGAAGACACTTGTGAAGTATTCTTGGATGGATTCTCCTTGGCACATCTTGGTACTCTTCAATTGAGTTATCGAATTCATATTTCTATTGATGTTCCTTTATTCATACATTCTATTAGGGAATCATACATCTCCTTCAAGGTCTTATTGGATGACACTTGAGGAATCAAGTGGTCTTTGATAAAATCAACAATGATCCTCATTGCCCTAATCAGGTCCTTCTAGTACTTCTCCTTAGTTTCATCCTCTTCAGGTTTTGAAACTTCTTCCTTGATGTATTTGGAAAGAACATTCTCTTCAAGAATGAGGCCAATCCTATATTTCCATGCTCATAAATTCTCTATGCCTTTTAGATTATCCTCAATCTTAGTGCTTGGGGCCATCTTATCTAGGAGGTCACCAAAAAATGAAATTTATCAAAATGCAAAACTGACCTTAACAGGAGATGCACTTGACTGAGGAAAATTGATTGGTATACTTGGTTTCTAGAGATTCCCATTTTTCACCTCTCAAATTTGACTTGCAAAATTATGATCTGCAGTTTCTGTAGTTTTCTAGTCCAAAGTCAAACTAGGGTTTGACTTTATCGGAGATCTACACACTCAAAAATTTTGATTTAGGGCTCAATAGATGCGCCATAGTGAGGAAAAACTTTCTATGTAACCAAATTTCCTAAAATCCAACTTTGACAGAAACCCTAATTTCTTTCCGGAGGGAGAAGAGAGAAAGTTTCACCTTGTGAAAGTTGTTCTATTCAAGTTATCTCTGATATCATGTTAAGATTCAATATGATAAGACAGATAACATTAGTATTCAATTTAATTTTACAACAATAGAATATAAAAGATAACTGAGCGAAACACAATCACAATATAGACACAAATTTATCCTGGGAAACCCTCTAGAGGAAGAAAACCAAGCAAAACTTCCTTAATATAGATGATCAAAAGTACAAAGACAAAACCCCAAACAAGTGCTCCTTCTCCTTGCAGATCTCTCTCTCTCTCTCTATCCTATGTGAATTACACAATCGAGTGTGTGTCCAAATGAGGAGCACATCACTCCTATTTATACTTTATCTTCCACTTGACTTTTTCACTAACTAGGTCAGCCCCAAAAAAATTAGTTGGGATGACTTACCTAGGAAGACTCAAAAAAATATAATATTACTTACAAGGGAGGTTTTACCTCATGACTCTATGATGACCAAATACAATAATAACATCTTGACGAAGGAATAAAACATCTCAGAATAAATTACAATAATAAAATACAATAGAACATTTTTCGAAGTTAAAATATTTCAACAGCAGGCAAGAACCTTGAAGGCATCCTAAAGATGCATTTGGACATGTAACTGTCTTGAAAATATTGGCATGAGCATCCATGGAGAACGATTCTAGTGTTCTTGTGATGGTCCTAGCAGTTAAGGTTCTGTAGGTTGACCATGGAGACTAATCTGGTTGTAAAGCATTGCACAGACCGTGGATATTGAATGTCATCACCAAAATGAGAGATGTGAAAGTCAATCATTCACACTTGAAGTGAAAGAGGCCAAGGATCATGTAACCATAGTGGCGTGGATCCATATTGGAACAAGATTAAGAGGGGGAAACTCTTACTCTCAGTCTTTCCTTTTTTTATTGATGCATTCTAGAGATAGAAAATTGTTGCAATGCATATTACAATTGAAAGTTTCATTGTGTTTATTTTTCTTGAGATAAACCATGAATGTTGAATTAGTTAAATACTTATAAAGGAATAAAAATGAAGGAATTAATTGTATGTTGGGATCATCATGAGATGTGTGAAAGTATTTTGGATGAATCATAAATTTCCTAAGGCAATTGACCACGTAATTGGATGATTTTAAATGCTTATGTCATGCTTGGCTTGATAAGATTCACATTGATAAATTCCACATGTTAGCATGAAAACTATTGGTTGCGGCTATTATAAAGCAACTTCTGTTAGCAAGAAGAGTGTGGACAGTTGTGCACATTAACCATGGAATCAAACCAAAATTTGTTTCATGTGGCTGAGAAATTAATCCAAACAATTACCAAGACTCAAGAAAATATTGGGTAGATGCTTAAGCTACAAAAGCACCAGAATGAGATGAACCATAAATATTTGCAAAACTCCATTTGTTTTTAAAACGTGGTAAAGGGTATCATGGAGGATATCAACATAAGTAAGGACAACGAATCGAGGAAGGAGCATTCATTCGACCAGTTAACCAAGAAACACACAAGTTCATAGGAACCAAAGGTAATTTGACATTGGAAACAAAAGAAATGATCTCTATTGAAATGTTGGGGATGTGAAGGAAATCATAGAATCCGTGATTGTCCAACAAGGAACAACAAGAATGTTGGAAGCCACAAAGTTGCCAAGCTTATAAATCAACTAGAAAGTAAAGAAGAGGAAATAATTGCTGAGGTAAACAATCCACATGTTGAAATGGAATGCCAAATATAGGAGGATAATCATGTAAACACTTCTCCAGCAGATTTACCAGATCCTAAAAATCTAAATTAAAAATATGCAATGCAGGCAAAACTGCCCCATTTTGTAAATTTTTATGTGTAAATATCCATAAGAATTGGAACACCAAGGACAATGTTGTTTTAAGGGGTTGGGATTGTAATTTCCCTATTATAAACCCTATATTATATTGGATTATTGTATAAATGATGTAAATGTAGTAGCATGAATTTCAAATGAAGATCTCAAGGATAAGGTCGCGTTAGAGGATGTCATTTATTTGAAGGAAAGTAAACTAGGTTTGGTAGTCCATGTGCTAGTAAGCTATGAAGGATGTAAAAATATGTAAATATTCAACATGCTAACAAAAATACTTGAGAAACTACCTATGTGGGAAATGGGAACAATGGGGATATGTTACCCACTAAGGAGAGGTGAGGGGGTTTGGGATAATCACCCTTGTGTTTCCATGTGTCACAATGAGAACTCAAGAAGATATTTCCTTCCAGCCATTAATTTTGTTGCAAGAGGTAGATGATACATCATCTCCTGCCATTAATGGAAGCATTGTTGAGTCAATAGATTGGTAGGCCAAGAGATGTGTGAGGTGGCTTCGTGCAATAGCAAATTGATATCCTAGGAATATGTGAATCATCCACTTGAATGTGGGTGCAAATCGTTGGGTAGTTCATTAATCCATTCATCCCTTCATCCATGGGAATTGTTCATTTCATTCATCCCATTCCATGTGGAGGATATCTGAGAGAACCTCATGCGATTGTCCATATGAAAGCCTGTGCACAAGTCATGGAAATCGTTGGTTTAAATTCTGAAGGTCGTGAATGAATAAATCTCTACAGGTTCGATGGTCTAGACCCTATACTTGCCCAGGATAATATTGAGGGAAGGAAAATATCGAAGGGAGTGGGTAGGCAGAGAAGGGAACCGTCCTCAACCGTGTGTGAAGGAGAAGTGCATACCGAGATCGACTGAAGCCACCAAGATGCCATATTTTCATGGTTGGGCATGAGGGTTTGATAATTCTTGTATTCACCTATCAATTGGTTTGATAAAAACAGTTGAATGTTGTTTTAATACTGAGAGTTAGACTCCCAATGGATAACATATCCCAGTGAGGGGGTGGACTTTGAGTGCTGAAAGAATATAGGATGAGTAGAGACCTATAATTCAATGGGTGGAATGTTGCACCCACATATCTAGTTGCTTGGATTGTTTTCCATTCAAAAAGATAAGTATTCCTATGTGTCAATGTCCATAATTTGGTTATGTGATGGATACCCAACTATTCATGTTGAATTGGATAGCTTGACAACTTGAATTATTAACTAAAATGTCCATTCATTGCTTGAAATGGGTTATATCTGTATATGGATTTTTGTTTCATGCTTGTAGTGATTAAATTGGTTTAAGTATGATTTATTTGCTACCAGGCCTATGATAATGATGATGTGAGATTATGTATGAAATCATATTTTTAGCTTAATTAAATCCTTGACCGTGTATGCATAAGGTTAGTTGCATAAGTTTGTTATTTTTGTGAATGTGTAATAGGATAAATAAAGTATGATTCCATGGTTTTTGTAACCAAGTTATTATGTGTATGCATTTCTTAGTAAACTCTTTATATACGCTGATATATATTCTAAATAATTGTGATATAATTCTTAAGTTTTGTAATTGAAAGGATGAATATACCCAATTAGGTTTATGGTGCATACATTTCATAAAGTAAGCATTTAAATCCTTATTGTGCATATTTAATGGCATATGAACCTATTCATTATGTTTTGTGAAATCATAATAGGAATAATGGAATATTACACTCATGCTTTGGTCGCATTAGGAAAAGTTCAACGATTGGATGTTTAAATCACATGCATTTATGCTTTATTCATGATATCAAATCGACTATGTGATGACCATGGAACTAAAATAATGATAAAGCTCCAATTTCCTTGATTGCAAGATTGGATGGGCCAAAGAATTATCCTTCAAATCCTAAGAAATCCATAGAGAATCCCTGTTCAAAATCATAGAGAAAAATTCATAGAAAAAGGTGGGAAAATCGACTAACTATTGGGCAATGAAGGTTGGAAAAATCTTGACTGTTGATCATCATGTTGGATTCAATCGAAGTTGTCAATCACAGTGATGATGCGCCGACTTCCCATTCCTAACATCGACAAGACCATGTTCCAATGTCGGAATGCGAAAGTCGAGAGGTAAAATGTTAAAAGATGGGTTTTAGTGCTAACTTCCAACTCCCGATGTCGATAACGCAGAGTGATGATGTTGGAATGCAGAAGTCGAGACGGAAATTATTCATTCTTGTCATGTCATGCTGACTTCTGTCTCCTAATGCAGGGAAGGAGGTGTTGTTGTAATGCCCCCCCTCACCGAGTCTGACCATCAGGAGGGGACATTACATGGATTCAGGGCCTCCAATTGTGTCCCAAACCTAATTAACGAATTCATAATATGTGCATAGAAACATAAATAAACATATGCAATCGAAAATAAATCGATATAGACACAATGAATATGCATATGCAAGCATAAACATTACAGGAATCATTTAAATTCATTTCACATTCAAATACACAAGAATACTTGTCTTTAAACAACAAAGATCCAAGAAACTGGTTGTGTAGGAGTGATTTTCCACCCAACCATAGGCAATATCCTCACCTATATTATTTCAGCTTTAGAGGCCACCCCCAAGCTAGGATATGAGGCCACTAGGAAGAAGGAAACTCCTATAGGATTCTCTCTCTTAGCCCAAAACCTGATATGCTCTCTATGCTTAGCTAAATGATCCTATAGAGCTCTGTAAGGATCTCACTCAACTCTCAAATCTTTGGCTTCCACTATACCTACCCCACACAACACCCTTCTTGGATCAAACATCCCCTCCACTGATCTACGACTCTCTGGGGTGATCCATCTTATCGAGTTATTCGAGTGTGTGCATAAAAGAAGACCAACATTCTAATGTTGTTGGAGAACCACCTACAACCTCAATTCGTGGCTTCTCAAGCATATACGAGTAGTAGAAAACAATGGGAAAGAGTCCCTAACTCGCTCAACCTCTCAGCTCACCTACAACCATGAAAATTCCCTTCCAAATTTGCAGCTCTGTCACTAAATTCAAATTTCCTGGGTTATACAAGTCATAAACAACTATACAGATCTCCGAGTAGTGTAGATCTACATGCAATAATGAGAGAATGAGGGTTGACTCTAAGGGATTTGAGAAAATGGTGAGAAGAGGACTGAAATTACTTATGATATTAGAATAAAGGACTCATGACTATTGCAGACTGACTTCTGACTTGTGATAAAACTGTCCAAAAGTGCAGTTAGCCCCCTGATGCTTCAATAACTGCGTGATCTGGCTTTTCCCACCAACTTCACACATATGGATTCAATAATTGGAAAATTGTAAAAAAGGAGATAATTGGCTTATTTAATGCACATGGCATAATTTTTGGGTGAGTTCTAAGGTTGACACTTGGAAGCAAAGGATTTGGTATCCTATGGGCCCCCTTTCCTCTTCCCCTCTGGTGGAATCATAACATATTTGGCGTTCTTTTACACAACCATTCTTGGACCATTTTATTATTTATGCACATAATATTTACATACATTTCAAATTGGTGTGATACGCCAAACAAAAGGTCCAAATAAAATATTTACATCACATATGCCTATCCATTCGCTAGTTGGGTTTTGGCATTGAGCTTTGCACTAGGAATTCAAACTAGCATATTTACATAATTTACATAATTTAATTGAATACATTACAAGGGTCAAATTGGAGGTATTATAGTTGTGTTGATGTTTTGAAGTGATTTCATTGGAAGTTGTGGTGTATTGTTGATTTATAACTCCCAATGTCGGGGAGGCAAGATGCCGACGTTGGAATACAGAAGTTGGGAGTGAAATTGTTACAATTTTTCTTGTCGGGAATCTTGTTTAACTATTGGGATTTCTTATGGACAGTCGGATTTGATCCCTAAGTTTACTTAAGAAGTTGAGATTGCATCAGAGCTATCAGATTTGGTTATTAAGACAAATTAAGTAGTTGAGGTCTATTATAAAGATGATTAATGGGTTGATTAAGTGATATTAGGGAATTAATCCACCCTATGCATGTAATTAAGGATTTATGGAGTTATAAAGGGATGGATTGTGTTAGCACTCCAGGAGTCCTTCTAGGTTGTAGCTCGAAGAAGCATGGTAACTTAACTATAATCTCAATATTTCATTCAATGGATCAAGTCAGATGACTAATTAGACCTCACTCACTCAAGACATGCATAAACTCAAACAAATAAACAAGGCTTCTAACTATCACTATTCAGAGGGTTTGTAATAAAGGTGAATAAATGAAGAATTCTCACTATGCTAGCAGATTCATACATAAAGCACTTACATATGAATGGCTAATCATAACAAGGAAATGATACTTGCAATTCAACTCATCAACATAGATATAGGATGACAACTATCTGGTATTAGAAAAAAAGAATAATCATGAATAAAATATCCAAGTACAAGTATAGAATAGAAAGAAGATGTAATATGAACATATAATGGCAAAAGAGCTTGTATTATTTGACAAGAACATGAGAAGCTTGAGTACAAAAAGTGTCTAAGAGCCTCCAAATTTGAACCCATGTACAATGATTCTTCAATGAGATTAAATAATATTTATAAATCAGTTTCAAGATCCTCAAAATATGGATATGATAACCTCTTTTCCTATCTCAAATCCAAATTTGTGAGGTGGCTGGAAAATGCAGAAATTTCTGGAAATATGCTGCTCTGAGATTGACCTATATCTCTCAAATAAAAATAGATTTTGGAAAAATGCGATAGGTTATTGTTATTTGGTTTGTTATGAGAAAAAAAATTCTCTCATTTATTTGATATTCATTTTCATTCTCCCGACATCTGTATTTTAAAAACATGTGTCAAAGAAGGGAATTTTGCGATCTGACATTTAGGGCTCAGAGATGGATTTGATCCTCCCAATATGTGATACCTGTAGGAAAAATGAGAGAGTTTATTTTTATTTGGTTTGTTATGAGAAAAAACCTCTCTCAGTTATTTTATATTCATTTTCATTTTCCCGACATATGTATTTCAAAAACATGTTTCAAACAGGGGAATTTTAAGATATGAAATTTAGGGCTCAGAGATGGATTCGATTCTCCCAATATGTGACACCTGTAGGAAAAATGAGAGAGGTTATTGTTATTTGTTTTTTTATTAGAAAAAAAAAATCTCAATTATTTGAGATTCATTTTCATTTTCCCGACATCTGTATTTCAAAAACATGTGTCAAACAGGGGAATTCTAAGATCTGAAATTTAGGGCTCAGAGATGGATTCGATTCTCCCAATATGTGAGACCTATAGGAAAATGAGAGAGGTTATTTTTATCTGACATGTCAATGAAAATATCCTTTGACCGTTTCTCAAAATGATCCTCCAGTCACCGAGGATCATTATGTGAAAATGATGACTAAGCACAAAAAAATGCCACCTTCCTAAAAATGTTGCCTCATCTTGCAGGGGAATTTTGATTACCTCCCTGAAATCTAATTGAAGATATTAAAGTACCATTGGAAATATGAGTATGTCTAGTTGTCAATCGACTGTTTTAGTGTGTAAAACGACCTCTTCGTGGCTGAGAAAATTTAGTTTTCCCAAGGCAGTTTTTCATTTGAAAAAACTACGATTTCGGTGGCTAAGATAGCCTCGAATTTTACATTTAAGCTACCGAAATCTAGGCTTTCGGTGGATAATGAACAGTTGAAATGTCCGTCTAAGCCACTGAAACCTATGTTTTGACCTTTTTGAAGAAAAACAAAATCCAATGTTTTTCAAACTTTATTACATACCTAAAGCTCTAAAAAATGAGCCAAAATAAATTTAGAAATTTATTTTTCAATGACTTCCTAATACCTAAAATAAACAAACTTGACTATTTTATTTGAGGAGATAACAGATTGGGCTAAAATTGGGATCTCGATATTGTGCAAGGTCACTCTGGTGATCAATTTGGTCAAAGTAAAGCATATGAGATGATATTAGGAGAAAGAAAAATTTGCTTTGGCTATTCTAAGAAGTCTCTCGTCTACTCAAAAGACACCCAAAGTGGTTGGGGACGCCATATATTGATCTTGATACTCTTTTTTTAGATCCTAAGCACCTAATTTTCCTCCCTTGACCATAGTAAAGGCCCCAACATCCATTCCTATTGTGCAAAACATACTAATGAAGCCACATTCACAATTAGAGGCCAAAGATCCTGTATAGTGATCATTTATGGTGGTTTAAGGACTCATTCACCATACTTGAGCCTAAGAAGCTTCATATATGGCCTAAGTCACATTTTTTCCTTCTCTAACCATGGTCAATGCCACAAGACCCTTGTATTTTGTGCAAAACTGCTAAAACTTCCCCTAGAGATGGTTTGTGTAGTGGTTTGAGGCCTTGTTCATGGTGCTTGAGTAAAAAAGGCTTCATTTAGGACATAATGCCATTACTTTTATCTTGAAATGATGGTAAATATCCCAACCCCATTTATTGTGTAAAAAAACTAATAATGGTGCCCATATTGCTAATTGAAGGCCAACTAACCCTTATAAAGGACAAATGCTATGGTTCTAGAGCTAATTCATCATTGCTTGTGCTCAAGAAGCTCCATATAGGTCCTAAGGTGCTTTTTCTCCTTTTGTGCTCATACTCAAAATCCCAAGGCCTGTCCATGGTGCGAGAAAACTGCTATAGAACCCATTTCTCACATTTCTCACTCGAATGCAAAAAATCCCTTAAAGAATCCTATGTGAAGTCCTATGTGATGCTATGAGGCCTCGTTCAAGGAAATTAAGCCATAGAGTTTTTATTTAAGGCTTGGGGCGTTCAACTTTGAAATGAAGGTATCTATTGCATTTTTCAAAAGGCATGTAGATGATTTCTTTAGATAAACTATGCTCAAATCATGGATGAAAATTGGGTTTAGCCACTTGGAAGTATCATTAGCGAGAAATTAAAATGATTGTAGGGATAAAGAAGCTACTGTTAGGTGTAAGATTTGGAGAAATTGGGCATTATGAATCGTCCCCCAAACATCTTCCTCCAAGAAAATATTTTTCACAATTAATTATGCCGATAGGCTTATATCTTAGAATTTTGGGGTGGACTACCATCTATGCTTTTTCATCTACGAGCGAGAATGAGACAAGTGTACTGTCGAGATTGATTCTATGGTCGTCATCCAAGATTAAACAAGAATGAGACAAGTGTATTGTCTAGATTGATTCTATGGGCGTCATCGAAAATTAATAAAATAATTTCAAAAAAATAAAAAATAGCTTAATTAACATGTGATAAGTACAATTAGTGATAGTTGTAAAAATTAAAATTAATCTTCAACTATTTGATTATTAGGTACAACTATGACCTTAACTCCAACAATCATTAGATACAACTATTTGCTTAACTCAAATGATTATAGAACTATTAGCTCAACTTCAACTCTAATCACAGTTATATTGGATAACTATTAGCTTAAATCCAATGTTTCTACAACTATTAGGTTAACTTCAACTCTAATCACTTAAGGCTTATTCCAACTGCATTTGTCATCTAGGAGTCTAGCTAATGTGTAGTCATGTAAGAGTTAAAATCCTAATAAAATCATTCGAACTCCTAATAAACTCCTCCAAAATCCTAATAAAATCCTCCAAACTCCTAATAAACTCCTGCATCTTGTATTTGGGAATCTAGCTAATTTACCGTTAGTATTACATGTTTAGGTAATATTCCCTCATACCCAGAGCCCATAAATTACTCCCTCTAATCACTGCGTTCTCAAAATACTCTACAGGAAACATGTCCCTCCAAAACATCAACTCTCTCTTCAACACACAGCTGGTCCTCATCATATCCTTGAGTAATGTGTCAATGGTAAAGGATAATTTGAAGCCTCTACCCCTAGATCAAGAAGTACTCATTCCAATTCAGTGCAAATGTTCGGGCAATTTCTTGCAGGAGAACCTCACATACACTGGTTTAAAGGTATCATTTGCTATAAACTTACATTAAGTAGTTGTGGCATCTTTTGTGTTTTGATATTAAAATACGCCGAGAGTCAAGCATGTTTTAGGGGATATTGAGTATTTATATTAATATTCAACAACTCAATCAAACCAAGCAATATATTTACCATAAAGGAGTTCACTTAGGGAACCTCCAAACATGTGTTCGTAAATTAGCATAAGCTCCATGCACTTATAGTAGCTTCGTAGAGATACCAAGTGTTTATGATGGACTCTAGAAAGAAGTCAACCTATTTATCATGTGGAACTGCTTAGATGAATTTTATTACACAACATACAATTTTTTCTTTTGAGTGTCAAATGCTAGTATAGATATAAAAAAAAATTGAATTATATTACATTCATTCACAATCTCATAATTGCCTCATTGAAGAACGACTGAACTCCTTTGGAGAGCAATGATAGCAATTTTACTGCTACACAATCTCCCTCCCCCAACTCAGAAAATAAAATTGATCCACATCCAACTTTCCCAATCTTCGCACTAAATTTTATAGTGGCTCCCATCATTTATTGTTGAGAAAAGACAGGATTCATCATTGGATTTGGAACCATAATCATCGAGTGATTTACGAAATATGAAATTACAGTCTTAGGTAGTCTACAAAATATGGACTAACAGTCTTAGGTAGTCCACGATATGTCATAACATCATGACGTTTTGTCTTGGATTTCTTCCAATATGCAACAATATACACCATCAATGTTAAATGTTAAATTGATTATTAAATCCGAGGGAATTTATTCCCAGTGCAACCTTAGTTTTCTATTTTCTTAGATTTGACAAAACAATACAAGCACTTAATTTGTGATTTCTGATAAGTACCATGCAATTATTTGTTATTTATGTATTCATTTATCAATTACTATTATCTATTTATCAATCATCATATATATTTTTTATATTCTTTTTTTTAGTTATATGCCATGAATTGTTAGTTACAAGGCTATATCTTAGAATTTTGGGGTGGACTACTATTTATGATTTTTCAACTATGGGCGAGAATGAGACAAATGTATTGTCCAGATTCTATGGGCTCAATTATTAGATACATTATTCATTTATTAGATACAACTATGAGATTAGTTCCATTGATGATACAACTATTAGCTTAACTTCAACTCCAATCATGACTTTTACTTGAACTACACTTCGCAATATATTAATTTTTAAATTAACTAGTCAGTACAATTATTAGCTTAACTTCAACTCTACTCAAGGTTATATTGGATAACTATTAAATATAACTATTACCTTAACTTTAATTAGTTTACAACTATTAGCTTAACTTCAACTCTAACTAATCGTGGCTATATTGGATATCTGTTATATTAACTATTAGATAACCATTATGTTAAATCCAATAGTGATACAACTAGTAAATTAAATTTAGATGAAATGGTAATAAAAAAACTATTAATTGAACATGTAGTTGTACTCCATTGACTCCATCTCTTAGCCTAAAATGTCGACCTTCATTGTAGTGAAACCATTCACCACCCATTAAACTTTCCATTTGGCAATGTAGCATCATTTGAACAATAAGTTAGATAATGTGTTGGGAGGGTGATAGGATCAATGCAATCTAAAAATATGTACTAGCACACCCACATAGTTTGTGGCTGGATCGCGGCGATGGTTGAGAGATAGTTATGGAATGGAAGACAATTTGGAAATAATTTTTTATTCCTCGTATTCTTCTAGTTAAATGGGTTTAAATTCAAGTTATCCATGCCTAACTACATGTTATCATATACATTCTTTCTGTTATCCATTTATCAATTATCAGTTATTTTTTATATTCTCTTTCTTTTTATCTCACATTCTTCTACTTATTTTCCATGAACTGTTGGTTATCCAGTCATCAACTATGAGTTATCCATGCATTGCTACGAGTTACACATCCATCGACTAGCTACCAACCAATTATTTTTTATAATTGTTTATTTCGATTTTTGAACGACTGCCATAGAATCAATCTCATAGTACACTTGTCTCATCCTCATATGTAGATGAAAAATCATAGCCTGTAGTCCATCCCAAATCTCAAATAAAAATGTCTATCGACGTAATTAGTAATTTATTATAGATATCAGTGAATCAAATATATACCTCTTGATGTATTTCGAACATATTAATTTTATTAATATGGTTTTTGCTAGTAATAAAAAACCTACACATTAAGATTCATAATGAAACTAAATTAGAATAATAAACTCTTACGTCGTCGACCAACGAATTGGTAAGAATGTGCATGCTTTAATATTTTGAGAGAAGGGGATTTTTTCCTCACTCATCCTGGCCAACCAAAGATGAAATATTCAGTCACGTGAAGTCTAGGAAGATGACGAGCTCGAGCAGGACTAGAACGGATGCAACAATGGCAATATTTAGGTGACTCAGTAGCTACAAGAAAAGTCAATATTGGCGGCTTCAAACCTGTAAGAATTTCAACGTTCTCTCGTAGGAATCGAGGAATTCTACATTTAAATACAAGAAATCTCTCAAGAAATGCTCTAGAAACGATCAAGGAGGCGTAAGCAAAACACATTGAAGAGATGAAATAGAGATCTGGGAAACAAGAAATATTATGGAGGTTGAGAAAGTTGATAGAAATTTTGTTAATAATAACTTTCAAATAAATCTCTTGATTAACATCAATACTAGAATTAGTTTCCACACACCACTCGTTATTAAATTGTATATTAGTATTAACTTTTCTATGAAGTCCAGGTTTTTTTTCCCACAGAAAAAAAATCATAATTTTATATAAAGGTACAGAATTACATTCTTCAGATGGACCACTATCACAAGTGATAATTGTCCATGCTCCCAAAGTATTCAATGATCACAGCAAAAATTCTTTAAAGAGGATCATGGCTTGATAGATAAGCATATATATTTCAGTAACCAGATTACATAATCAGTGCACCATTCAAAAATCTAAATCGCACAAAAGGGGTGCCTTTATAGTAGACACATTCAAAATATACAGATAATTCTGCATATTTACAAACGATAAACCATCATTAGTCTGCACATAATAACATATATAATTCTTCACTTCAAAAAAAGATAAACAGACTTGGCCAAGCATAGTCTCATCATCATCAACCAAATCAAACTAAAAAAGATGAAAGGACTCAAATATATATGATGCTCGAAACTCGTGTATATGCCAGTGCCCTTCCAGAATTGTTGTACCATGTTTAGCTAAAGCATCTGCTTTAGAGTTTCTTTCACGATAAATGTGTTTGAAATCTACTCTTTCGAACATATCATATATTCTGATGACTTCATGAAGAACCTGAGTGAGTTGCATATTTTTAATTCTGAACTTTCCTGATGCCCAATTGATAACCAAGTGAGAGTCACCAAAAATTTGCATAGATTGAATATGATTTTCCAGATCCAAAGTAAAGAGAAGCTTTAAAGCAAGTAACTCTACAAGGTTGTTAGTGCTCAAACCCAGACCAACTTTGAAAGTAAAATAGTGATCATTATTAATATAAAGTAAACCATCAGCTCCACAAATTTGAGGTTCACCAGTTGTCAAACCATCAAAATACCCCCATGGGTAAGATTTATCAATGATCTCCTTGACGACAATTCCGATATTCAAAACTATGTTATCCTATGGATAAGAACTCAATAAACCCAAACAGAAAGAAGAGACCTGAGCATGAAAAGGAATAAAATCATCAAAACAACTCTGGTTTCTGGCCTTCCAAATGAACCATGAAACAATAATAGATAAAGATCTGATATGCCATGACCTCCTCATTGAGGCACCAATTCTTCATACAGGATATGACCCAATCACCAAGCCATAAATTCTTAAGCTTTAACTTAGACTCAATCTCAAACCATACACCTCTGGTAAAAGGGCAATCAACCCCAATATGAAAGCTAGATTCAACATCCACTTTACAAAGACAACATCTACTAGGCCCTTCCCTACCCTTTCTACAGAGGACATCCCAAGTAAGAGCTTTACCTGAAAATAAAAACCAGCTGAATATTTTAGATTTTAGAGGAAATTTAAGCTTCCAAAGCAATTTCCACCACCAAGAAATTTCCACCTCATTCATATCCTAAATCATATGCAAATAACCATTTTTTGGAGTGTACTTACCTGATTTTGATTGACTCCAAATTAGCAGATCAACATCATTAGATATTCTAACATGGGGGTGAGGATGCATATTAATGTCTTCCAATATTTTCCATAGATTTGTTTAAGTACAATGTTGGAAGACATTTTTTTTTGGAAATCAATGAAAGTCAACTTATGACATATCTTTTATGTCTTTACAGTTCTTCACAATAATCGTAAGGGGGTGGGAACATGATCAATTGTGTATGTTGATACATGAAAAATCATATTTTATATTTAATCATGTATGCTAAATGCCTACATAAAATATGTAAGATCTTTGAAATATAATTTTTATTTTTTTATTTATATAAATATATAAATGGAAGTGGTGAAAGTTGTGAAAAGGGAATGAAAAACACTCTAAATCTGAAAACATAAAAGCATATACAAAGACACTTGTGAATGGTGGTTTCCATTTGGTTTGGAGAAATTCTTCGATAACTTGATTTCAAATTTTTAATTGCTATTTTTTTTCCTTGAAACAAATGTAGTTATGCTATTTATTTTTCTTCTTGACATAGCTAATACTATTTTCAAATTTTAAACATAATTCCCATATTTCATCATTATTTTAAAATCTACTTTTTGGTCATAATTAATTTATAATTCAAAAATTTAATCTCTTTAAAATAAATTTATGATTATTTTAATTTTTTAGTTTTTATCTAAAATTTAAAATTAAAATACTTTCTTTGTAATTAACATTTTAATGGGTTAATATATTATATTAAGCTAAATTATATCTATATAATATATTAATAGGGTTAATATATTATATTAAGCTAACATATATATATATACATAATCATGTGAAATTTATTTTTGTCCCACTAGAAGCCTTATATACTTTATATATCTAAGGAGAAATTGAAGATGAATTCATGTTAATTATCATAATAAGTAGGTATTGTAATTCATATCAACCATGCCATAGACATATCCATTAGTTTATCACATGGGATTTCCTAGGAGATTAGTCATACATAACCAACCTTAAGATGATAGTAAGGATCATTTATTTATCTTAACACTTTCTAGTAGAGTGTGTTGAAATATATATATATATATATATGTCTTTGTCTTATCTAAATGTGTGAAGACACTTTCTCATTTGATGTTTAGTGTCATTTTAGGGTCTCCTTTTCCTTTGTCCGTCCTCAATTACATGCTTGGTTATAGTAAATGATTTGACTAATCTATTTAGGTCTCTTATTTTCTAAGTAAGATCTCTTAGGACTTTCATAGGTGCTTCATAGTACATACATTACTTAAGTCTCTTATTTTTTAAGTAAGATCTTTTTGGCTTTCATAATACATACATTAGTTGGGTCTCTTATTTTCTAAGTAAGATCTTTTTTGGCCTTTATATAAGCACATTAGTTGCACTTTTTATTAGTTAATGTGTCTTTGTTGACCCTTCCTAATCCCATACAACCAGTCCTTTTGGGCATCCACTTAGGCCAAAAATGTCCTTTTCCTTCCATGGTTTTGCCATGTACTCACACCGTCCTATGGTATAAAGCATATTGTTTTTAAGAAGCTACCCACCGTGTTCTTCGATATATGGTGGAGAGGCTCT
>LPNX010032194.1:5598-30408 GCA_001517045.1 Pseudotsuga menziesii
AATATAGTTAATTTAAGAGCCTTTTGATTTGTGCGAAATAGTCTTTTTTGGTTATTTCTACTATGGGATTGCCTTAGGGTTGCCTTAGGGTTGAAAGATAGTATGGGAAAAAAAGTTAGCGTTGCCTTAGGGTTGAAAATTAATATGGGAAAACAAGAATCAACATAACAAGCTAAAAGGAATAAATCAGCAAATATTATAGACTGATATAAATGTATTTAAAACATTCTTTTCATTCCTGAATGTGCCAAGTAGTAGATCTGGAAATGTCCGCTATTCACCACCATTGATTAGATATATATATATGATTGCTGTAGGTTACCACTGGGAAATATGCCTCCAAGAATTCCTGTGAGCCCTTTCATCTTCAGTTATGAGCACACTAGGAGCAACTTTGGGCAGTGCTATGGGCATAAACAGCTCTAAAATCAAGTATGAGCATCAAAGGGACAAATATGAGCACTTTGGGAGCATTATGAAGGTCACAACAAACAATAAAGAATCTCAAATCAGCTATAATCAAGCCAACTTTCAGATCTGGGCACATTGCAGCCCTAAAAGATGATGATCAATGGCAATAGGAGGCGGTCTTTGCAATTCTAGCTATGAAAATGAGAAATCTGTGGGTGAAAGCAACCCTAAAATCTCATTCATATGCCTTATAGTAGCATCCACATGTATGTTGGGCACAAACAAACCTATTTGATAGTAAAAAGGGTTATAAAGAAACCCTATTTTAGCATCTTGGGCACCCTTGTTCACTTATCCATCACCAAACAGGCCTACCTCTAAATTTGGGCCAAATTGGAGGGTTAAAAGGCAGTTCTGGGGATGAATAGCCCTATGAAAAGTGATGAACAACAGAAAAAACAGGATTTGAGAAATGTTGGGTTGAATTTGAGGATTGAAATGACATTAACAAACAATTCTGGGCATATATATGGTCATAAAGAGTAGGCATGGGCACTCCAACAACCTCAAACCTTCATTCTGGGCATAAATAAGTGCTATTCCAACCTCCTAATCAACAATTTATAGCATTATCATGAATTCTGGGTGCTTTTTCTCCATAAAAGGGGGGTAAACAAACCTAAATAAAATAAATATCATTTAATTTCAGACCCTATAAACCAAGTTGGATTGTGCTTTAGGTGATTCTCGGTAGTCTCTTGAAGGAGATCAGTAGCAAATAACAGTCTTTGGTGGGTTTCCTTGCAATCGTAGGTCACAAAACAAACCTAAAAATATCTGGAATTGTGCACAAGAGAAGTAACAACCCCAGTTGGCACTAAAATACCAATTTTGTTCTACATTAAGGGCCCTTGTGCATAAAATGGAAGCCCTAAAAAGGGCCAATTCACCTTGGTGTATTGGTTTATTGTTAGAGGAAGGCCTTCTCTCATTATTTGAGGAACATTCACCCTTGGAGACACATGCATAAGGGTAGTGTTCAGCCCTACCAAAGGAGAAAGTCATCATTTGAAGCATGCTTACACTCTTTTATACACCATTTTATGAGAGATATTACATGCTTAGAGGTTACTCATTGAGCTGGTCCACTTGGAAGGTTGTTCACATAGTTCATGCCCTATTTTGTGAAGAACATTTTTTTATTTGGAGGCTGCTTTATAGATTGACGATTTTGCACTTGGGTGGCATCTAGGGCCTACAAAGCAAGTTGTGTTTTACTCCAAATAGTGTTATGATGTATAGGAATCCTACAAAGCTAATTGACTTGACAATGAAGTAGGTTTAGAGTCTCGATGTTTATATTTCTAGGTCAATTGTTTTTTGAATTTAAGTGTCATGTGTTTGACCTGTGCATTCCCACATTCACATGGTTGAGTTAGTACAAATTGGTATGAATTGACCATTTTGTTACCGATCCAATCGAGTCATACCCTGACTTGCTTGGTTCGGTACCAAACTTGTCACTCAAATCGTTTCAAAGGCCGAGTCAGCACGGTTGGGAGTCAACTCGGTTGACTCGGCTGAGTTTGAGTCTGAGTCACGAGGCTCATTGTAATCTTTTTATAGATCAAGGATTATTCTATATATTTTATATATGTTTCTATATTTTATATAGAAACACACTTGATTAAATCTACAAATATTATTGTTGAAAAGGGGTTAGGCCAGTAATAAGAACACCTGCATATCCAAATACACAACCACCATAATCGCTCCAACATTGTACATGTCATCATACTTGCTATATGTGATGTATGTTTCAAACATATTTCTAGAGACGTGAAAGCATTGGTGACTAAGCATAGTTCCCATCCATGTATATTACCAAATCCTTTAGGAACACACATTTATAATACATTATATAAATATTTGTGAGCATATCATAGTGCCCATGTATAACATGATATTTTGTGAGCCTACCCAATACATGTTAGTAAAAGGAAATGAAAGCAATAAGTAAGAATGGAGACTTGTATGAAACTAAAAGAGGGGCATACATAACAATATGTAGGGCATACATTAGAATTTTTTAGAATTTCCAGTGTACTGTTGTAGGATTGCCACTATGCAAATAAGGCATTCACTTGATAGTCACAATCCCATTAGTATGATAAATTATGGGAGGGATTAGAAAAACATCCCTACACAAATATTAACCGATAAGTATGGTTTTGGTGTATCATTTGGAGAATAACATCCTATAACAATAGTTGTTATTATGACTCTTAAAGGGTCCTAGATGAGATTTGGGAACTTTTAGGACCTTGAGCTTTCAAGCTTAAGAAGCCATAAACAACAAGTATGTGCACCCTAGAAATGATGGAAAATATCATAAAGCATATTAGGTAAAATGGATAATCATCTACAACATCACAACATCATTCATGGGAAAACTAAAAACCACTTACAACCATTAAAAGTAAGGGTTACAACAACGAGTGTAGAGTAAGGAGAGAGGAGTGGCCATGAAAATGAATAATCAGGCCAATGTAGAGTGGAAAAGTGACCTAGAAGTTTGGAATAGGAGATTAACCAAGATTCCTTGAAAAATGAACTCATGTCAAAGATGATTTTTGATGGAAGTGACGAACATACCAACTCTGTATCACTTATATCCGATGTAAATGTAGATGAATGAGAAGATATGTTCTTTCAAGGAGATAGTCCATTAAAGGAGAACCTCTAGGCCCTATACAGACATATATTGGAATAAATTGCAGTGTTATATTTATTGCATATGCATAACAGATCATCTCAAGCTTGACAGCATTGAAAGGCCAAAGTCCAATGGGCACAAGCATACATATGAAGCTTATGAAGCCTACCCAATTCATGTTAGGAAAATGCAATGCAAGCAATAAGTGAGAATGGAGACTTTTATGTCACTAAAAGAGGGGCATACATTAGAATTTTTAGGGCTACCAAATTCCCACACCTATTAACCAAACTCATTCTTGACAAGCTTTTTATTTAACAAGTTTTTTTCTTATAAGTCTTTCCAAGTTTTTTTGCTGGTATTTTTCTATGCTTATGCTAATTTTTTTCCGGCCATGGTGCAGGTAGAACCAAACAGGTATTTGTCATACCAGTCTTCCTCCAGCAAAGGGATTTTGGCAAGGCTAGAGGAAAGTAAGACATCCAGTAGTTCTATAAGGGCTAGATCAACTAGATGTTAGAATATCAGAAGAAAATTCAACAAACGCATGAAATGTTTTCTCAAAGGAGGGGGGTCATGTTCCTATGATGATGAGACAGTGGGAGACATCGACGTGCCCTTAAGGTACCAATAAATAGTGAAAAAATTGGTTCCTAGGTGATCTAGATGGATATTGGTGGCCACCCACCTATTCCACTGGCTCAAAACAATTGTCCATTGTGGCAGTTTCCTAGTTATTTTTCTACAGTTTTTCGGGTCCCAAACTTTCGGGGCCATTTTGAGGCCCTAAATGACGTTTTTTGGAAATTCGGGGCCAAATGGTTTCCATTGGTATACATTTAATTCACCAAAAGTTGTAAATCTTAGATAGACCTTTCCAATGAGCTATCGAACACCCAAATCAGAGATTGTATGCCAAAGTTATGACCCCGAGAAGTTGAATGTTCAACTTACCACCTTGGGGCCGCAAACTTTATGACAGTTCGTCTTCTAGGGTTACGTTTTGGACTTTTGGGATTCTCACCCTCATTATTATTATAAATATACCCCTTTGGCCTCATTTTGTATTCAACTTGGCATGAATGAGCGTAGCAGCCACATCTCTTCTCAGAAATAGCTACCACCATTGTGGAAATTGTATTACAGTCTATTCTATTTCCGCAATTTAATAGAATATTTGTTTACTGTATCTCTATTATCTTTGAAAAATGTCTGTTATTATGAATCTGTATTTGTTCTTTCATTTAGTTCACACATAAATCCAAATCAGTGGTATTAGAGCAATCTACTCTTTGATTGTTTCTCGGCGCATGTCCCCGACGAGGTCTGAGTATAGAGAGTTTGGTCTCGAACTAGTTTCACTTGATCATTCTTGCCGTCCCAAATGACCTCCCATGGTGGAAGAAAAGAGAGACGATGAAGCAGAAGATCCTATCAATTCATTGATTGAGGAAGCCTTCTAGCGATAGAGGAACGAGATGATGGATAGTTTCACCCAAATCCTTCTACGAATGTCGGCAGCGGCAAGTGCATCTTCAACGAGCAGCCGGTTCGGGGATGCAACTCCATTCAAGGTACAAGTTAACTTTTATATTCCTTTATTTGAAGGAAAAATCGATGCAGATGCCCTAGATAATTGGTTGAAAATTCTATAAGGTTATTTCTTTGCCCACAATTTTTTCGACAGGGAAAATATCACCTTTGCACTCCTTAAGGCAGTCCCCCATGTCCAAAATTGGTGGGGTACTTATTGTGAGAAAAACTCATCAGATGAGTCTGGAATGTTTGAAACAAATCCCACTTGGGCCTCTTTCATAGATTTCGTTAGGGAACAGTATTACCATGTGGGAAAATATGATCACCAGTACACAAAATGGACCATTCTGCGTTAAGAAAGGGACCAAATGGTGTCGGAGTACACCAACAAATTTCATAACTTGCGTGCAAAGATGAGTATCAAGGACTCCGAGCAACACTTAATTCTAAAATATCGAAGTGGTCTACATTGGTAAATCTGAATTGAGATGGAATTCCTCGACATCTCTTCACTTGGATCCTCCTATTGGTATGCTGTAAAAAACAAGGAGAAATTTCAACAAAAGAACAAGTGAGACTCTGGACCTGCACACCCATCGCAGAAGCAAGGCAAGGGAAACCCTAAATTGCAAAACACAAGACAAGGAAAGGACAACCATTCCCTGCCACAAACAAAGTAGGGAGATGGAAAGACAAAGAAGGACATTGATAAGTGGTGCGAATTTCATAAAAGCCCTTGGCACAACACTGATGAATGTCACTCAAAGCAGTCATTAGTTGCCAAGATCAAATCTTCAGAATCAGATCCTGATTTTGATTCTGAACCCAATGCCACAACCGCATACAATGGGAGGAATATCATTGATGCAGACCCCACTGCCACTATTGCTACCACACAGATTCAACTAGAGTATCTTGAAGAGTCAGAGGCAGAGAAGTGCCTATTCCACTCGCAAATGTGGGTGAAGGGGATGCCTCTACATTTTGTTGTTGACAATGGAATCCAAAAGAACCTGATCTCAGTAAAATTTGTCAAGAGATTAGAGCTTCCGACAACACCACACCCGCAACCTTACAGCATCGGCTAGCTAAGCTAAGGATGAGGTATACACATTACTCAACTATTTCTGCTACCATATTGCATCAAGCCTTTCAAAGATGGGGTACTATGTGATGTGGCCCCACTTGAAGTCTGTGATGTTCTTTTAGGACAACCATATATGTGGAAGCGTCATGTTGTATATGAGTCACGGGATCGCAGTTTCATTGTTACTTTGGGAGGAAAACAATATCAAATACCAGAGAACGTTGCACCTAAAAAAGTGTCACAAGGTAGGAAGATAAGCTCCCACATCAGAAAATTATTTCTCTTCATAATTGCGTTTGAAGGAGAACATAAGATCACAGAGACCTCCACACCCTCTGCACAGGGTGTCTCTGCTCATCAGACAGAAGAAGAAGACAGAGCCATTGTTTTCTCATCTATCCAAGTACCTCTACGATGCAAGGCCACACATTCAAGGTGCTCATCCAGAAACAAATCATCCATACAAGAATTACAACCCTCTCGGGATGTCAGAGAAAGAAAGCCTCTTCACTTCAACAAATGTCGCACCGGGAGATCAACTCAACACACAGTTCGAGAGATGATACGGGATTCGACGCAATGGAGACCATTGCTTCCTAAGGAGGGAGGATTGATCCATATGGAGATCGGTGGCCACCCACCTATTTCATTGGCTCAAAACAATTGTCCATTGTGGCAATTTCCTAGTTATTTTTCGGGTCCCAAACTTTCGGGGCCGTTTTGAGGCCCTAAACTATGTTTTTTGGCTATTCAGGGCCAAATGGATGCCATTGATATATTTTTAGTTGACTAAAAGTTGTAAATCTTAGATATAACTTTCCAACGAGCTATTGAACGCCCAAATTGGATATCGTATGCAAAAGTTATGAACCCGAGAAGTTGACTGTGCAACTTACCAGCTTGGGGCCGCAAACTTTATGACGGTTCATTTTCTAGGGTTACGTTTTGGACTTTTGGGGTTCTCACCCTCATTATTATTATAAATAAACCCCTTTGGCCTCATTTTTTATTCAACTTGGCATGGATGAGTGTAGCAGCCACATCTCTTCTTAGAGATAGCTACCACCATTCTGGCAATTGTATTACAATCTGTTCTATTTCCACAATTTAATAGAATATTTGTTTATTGTATCTTTGTTATATTTGCAAAATGTCTGTTACTATGACTCTGTATCTATTCTTTCATTTTGTTCACACATAAATCCATATCACTAGGGATCTTCCTCAAGTAAACACTGATTTTTGTGTGAATGAGAGGATATATAGAATTACATTGTCACCATTGCATGGATTGGGGTTGTTTTGCATGGACAGCATAAAGGTTGGATACGGTAGATGTACATAATTGATGGAGTATGTTGGACCCTGTTTCAATTATAGTGATTGCATGCGTCTGGTCCAATATACACAAAGTATGTGTAAATATGGGTTGTCAGCGAATTATATACAACTGAAAGACAAAGCTCAAAATAAAGGAGCAACATTGTACATGGACAGAAGGCCAAAAATAACTGGTAATATTGCAGGGTTTATAAGCAGTACACAACTGGGGTCTACACTAAAGCAAACCAACTGCATATTCAAGTCGCGTGAAGGAAACTGTGTCTTTGTATGTGCAATTAAATCAATAGCTGCTGGCGAAGAACTGCTTATTAATTATAATTTGAATCGTGTAGATACAAACACGGTTAGTATGGTTGTGGTACAACAAACAATTTAACCAACATTTTATTAATTATTTTAACATCTATAGGATTTTTTGTTAGCATATAATTGTAATTTTCTACTTTTCATGTTTCCTTAGGTAACTTTTAGTATGTTTTTGATGCAGGGTTCTCTCAAGGGAACCTCCATCTCCAAAGATGTTTGTCGACCTAAGTCAAGGTAGTAGGTATACATCGATATTTCCAATGTAATAAATTTAGGATGGACATACAGATATGTTGTTATGTATTTTCATTAGTATATTAGGTTCATTTATATAATCTCATCTATTTTTCATGCAGAGTGTTGATCAGGGAATCCAACCGGCTATTGATCAGCCGAGTACAGCATCAGGGAAACAGCCAAACATGAATGTAATTCTCTGTTTCAAATACTTTAAAATCGTAAACATGTATATCATGATGCATATTGTTTATTTTGTTATGTATTCTTTTGTTTTTATGTTTGCGTTCATGATGGTAATGTTGTCTACCTTTTTTGAAAATTAACCAAAGAAAGTCCCCAGCTGTTGATCAGATGACTGGAGCTTCGAGGCAACCAGTAAACCTAAATTTAATTCCACATTCTAAAAACTTAAAAAATGTACACATATAAAACATGTAGCATAGTGTTTATTTTTGTTCTGTATTTGTTAGCTTTTACATATTGCGTTCATTGTGATAATGTTCTCTACTTTTTTGCAGGTGGATGATCAAGGTAAGTCCCCATTTGTTGATCAGACCACACCATCATCTAGGTGTCAAGTAATCCTAGATGTAATACGATGACTCTATCATGATAGACAATTTTTGTTAGTATAATTGTTTGCACGCACTATTGCTTCAAAGACTAAGCAATTTTTTTTATATTTCAATTGCAGACAGGGGATTTTGTTTTTGAAACAATGTCTCAAAACTATTTACAAAATGAGGTCTCCCAGTTGATGAGAGATAGTGAAATTAGAGAGTCTGCAAACCCGTTGAGGGTGCTACAAAAGACCAGGGAAAAACAAAATGAGGAACTGATTCTTCTGACATTGGCAGTTCCACAAACAGAAGGGGTTGAAAAAAGGATTCAATTGTTGTTACAACAACGTAAACAATTGGATGTAAGTTCTCGAATAATAATGTAAATTCATTTATAAAAACTTTATAATATTTATGCTATTGAAATTATAATACAATGGTTTGAATTTACATCGTGCTATGGATATTATCAGTAGTGTTCAAGGAAATGTTGGTCCCAGTGACCAAACCACTCCATGTACACCACATACTACTCCCATATTTTCCACTAAATAGTCGGCAACATGCTCTGCGACACCCCTGAGGGTAGAAAAGGGTGCAGCCAATGCTGCCCCACCCACAACAGATGATGCAGAAGAAGGAGTGGATGCAGGGTTAGATAGAGATATAATGTCTGCAGTAGTCTGCATACATCCTTCACTTGAATGATGTTAGTTCTTGGTGATCCTGTAGAGTGGATTTTTGGTTGCTCTATCGATTGCTTCTTGGAATTTATAATAAACTTGGCCCAATATCATGATTCAACCATGAGGTGCTTAGTTCATTAGAAATTGGGTTAGGTAATACTTGGCCATTAATGGACAATCTTGAATCTTATGGTTTATGCTTTGGGTCTTGAAGCAAGTACTAGGTATTTTTATGTCCTTCATTTTTTATTTGACATTTTATGTCAATTTTCACCGTGTCTGATTTTTTTTTGCCCCTCTTACAATTAACATGATAAGATGACCTTTGCGGTTTAGACAATTGGTTAGATTTAGAATTATTCCCTAGTGTGAGTGATCTTTGATGTTTCCTTGCCATTTTTCCATCCCCTTGGTTTCATCAAATCATTGAGGAAGGCATGATATAGTTAATTTGAGATCCTTTTGATTTGTGTGAAATAGTCTTTTTTTGTTCTTTCTACTATGGGATTGCCTTAGGGTTTCCTTAGGGTTGAAAATTAGTAAGGGAAAACAAGTTAAAGTTGCCTTAGAGTTAAAAATTAATATGGGAAAACAAGCATCATCATGACAAGCTAAAAGGAATAAATCAGCAAATATTACAGACTGATATAAATGTATTTAAAACATTATTTTCATTCCTGAATGTGCCAAGTAGCAGATCTGGAAATGTCCGCTCTTCACCGCCATGGATTAGATATATATATATATATATATGATTGTTGTAGGTTACCACTGGGAAATATGTCTCTGAAGTGTTGGTTTATGCACTATAAAGTAGCACTAAAGAGGTTAAAATATCCATTCTACAGGATCTCAAAGAACACAAAATCATTATTTTTCCATTACTGTAAAGGCGATGTACTAGAATATTTTCCTGGACTTGTTTATTTCAATGTGATGTTGAACGTAAATGATAAACAGAGAGGAGCACTAAGAAAGCTACAACATTTTTCAATAAATCAATGAGTAGAGATATAATGTCTACAACAGTCCGCATACATCCTTCACTTGAATGATGTTAGTTCTTGGTGATCCTGTATAGTGGATGTTTGGTTGCTCTATCGATTGCTTCTTGGAATTTATAATAAACTTGGCCCAATATCATGATTCAACAGTGAGGTGCTTAGTTCAATGGAAATTGGGTTAGGTAATACTTGGCCATTAATGGAAAATCATGAATCTTATGGTTTATGCTTTAGGTCTTGAAGCAAGTACTAGGTATTTTGATGTACTCCATTTTTTATTTGAACATTTTATGTCAATTTTCACCGTGTCTGATTTTTTTTTTGCCCCTCTTACAATTAACACGATAAGATGACCTTTGTGGTTGAGACAGTTTGTTAGCTTTAGAATTATTCCCTGGTGTGAGTGATCTTTGATGTTTTCTTTCCATTTTTCCATCCCCTTGGTTTCATCAAATCATTGAGGAAGGCATGATATAGTTAATTTAAGAGCCTTTTGATTTGTGCGGAATAGTCTTTTTGGGTTCTTTCTACTATGGGATTTCCTTAGGGTTGAAAATTAGTATGGAAAAACAAGTTAGCGTCGCCTTAGGGTTAAAAATTAATATGGGAAAACAAGCATCATCATGACAAGCTAAATGGAATAAATCAGCAAATATTACAGACTGATATAAATGTATTTAAAACATTATTTTCATTCCTGAATGTGCCAAGTAGCAGATATGGAAATGTCTTCTCTTCACCACCATGGATTATATATATATATATATATATATATATATATGATTGCTGTAGGTTACCACTGGGAAATATGCCTCCAAGAATTCCTGTAGCAGTTGGTCTGATTTCTTCCATTATTGTGGTGGTACCTATTTGTGACATGAAGATACATACTAGATCGACATAAAACTGTGTTTCTTAGAGAAGTATGGGTGAACAATAGAATACTACAAATCAATGATAAGTTAGGGATAATCTTCATTATAAAAGGAACTTTGGGTAGGCAGAACATGGCATCAATTCATCCTCCATTGGAGTCCGTCAACCATTCATCTCGCTCCCCTTCATTCGTAGGTCTCAGAATATTTACGTTGGGAACAAAGTACTTATACAGTTCGATCAAATCCATCAGCTATGCAAGATGTTGAAAGTAAGGATATTGTTTCAAGTTTCACTTTTGTTGTCAAAAAGAATACTAAAAATTTAGGAAGTACCAAAGCTAGTCATTATGTGCATGTGGACTTAATGTAGGGAGAGAAGTCATGTCTACTTTTTTGTTCTTGAATGGGAGCAATGATGAAACCATAATAGTGGTTTATAGATGGAAATCACAAGGCAACTGTCAAACATTGGGAAGAATCATTGCACTGACAAGGAAACTATATACAGAGATGACATGCTAGATAATTGAAAGAGATACCTAAACCATGAAATTCCAACTCGGAACAGGTCAAACCTGCCACAAAATATCCCTAAACATTTCCATGTACCCACTGTTGTACCTATACATTTAGGAACGTTTCATACCCACTCCAAAGACCCTAAGGGCAGGGAAACACTAGGTATGAGCTGGCTAAACCCAACATTATTAAAAGATATATCTTTGGTGGGGAATCAAATGTCACTTTCATAAATGAACTTGTTTTGAATAATTAAAATCCTTAATCAACCAAATGCTTCATGCCTTTACCACAATGAATAAAATACCTACCACAAACTCCTGCTGCAAAGTAAAAAATACAAGGTTTAAGATATTTCAAAACATACCAGCAAGTACAAAAATACTAACATTCAAATAAAAAAAATTGTGTACAGTTACAAATTTGCAAACATGTAAAAAACACATTAAAACCAGCACAAAATTAGAAAAGGTCCTTAGTGTTACCCTCCATATTGTATGGGTATCCACCGATGATTCTAATCACACTCTCCAGGGGTGAAGTTGTCATGATTGTAATCTTGAAATCAAATCTAGGCATTTCTGAGTTGGTTTTGAAATTTGGACAGTTTATGGAGTGTAACAGCAATGAGCCCTTTGGACAGTTTGTGGATTGTCCGAGACCAGTATAGGGTTCACCTATAAAAGAACCCTAGGTATGAGCGCCATCCAATGATTCCATCTATGGAGTGGAAATCCCTGGTGGAAGATGGAAAAGAGAAGGGCCTGAGAAAATCAGGAAAGATATCACTAGCTGGAACATGGAGGTATGCAATACATTCCAAAATGTAGTGGTAAGCCTTATTATTACTAGTTTTTATATCAATTTTGGTACATCAACTAACATATTTAAAAACTTAATTAGGCTCTCGGACACATCTAAGGCCACCAAGGAAAGAATTGAAAAGATTGGTCAACACAAGCTTGGGCCTGGTGGTTACTCCAGCTTGGCATCCTGATATGTAAGTATCACAAAACTCGAATCCACATCCAAATATCATACAGATTATTATTTTTGTTTTGTTCTGAAAAAAATGTAAAGTTAATGAAATCATGCAAATATGAAGGTTGACCGGTTCAAAGAATTGCCCAGTGCGAATTACATGAAGCTTGACTTCGAACAGGGATTTGATGTCGTTGTTGAACACCGAAGAAGATTTTCTGGACATACTGCACAATCTTCTGCTGATCCATCTAGTGCCCAGGTATGTAAAAACTATATATTTTAATAAAAATTTATTAATGCCCATGCAATTTATTCCATATAAATAAATTAACATAAATTATTTATTTATTTTTGTGCAGGAAAGTAATGATCCCGTTCATGTCGAGGATGTACATGACCAACCAAACGAAGATCATGCTTCTCATCTTGGTAATGAATTTATTAATGTGCTACTATTTTTTATAGACCATTGTAGATGATGAACATTAATTCTAATTCTACACAATTCAACTGCAGAGCATGTAGATGCAGATAACACGGAACAGGTTGGGCCTGTACAAGATAATGTTGAACATGTTGATGTGCCCATGGCAGGTAAAAACACACATTCGTAATGTTTTTTTAAATGAATTACTCGTATTTATCAAAATATAAATATATTAATGAAATATTTTGACATTATTCAAGAAATTCATTGCCCCTCGCCTGAAGTTCAACCTTGCGAGCAGACTAGTAGGGATACCGATGATTAGATTCCGGAAGATGTGACTCTAACTAAATATTTAAAGAGAAGAAAAGTAAAAAGTGACTAAACAAATTTTAAGTAATTCTTATTTATAAAAAAAATATTTAATTATTTTTTCCTCTGTTTCATGAATGAATGTTTGAATGAATGCTTTAATGAATGGTTTACTGAGTTTTTTTTTCCATTGACTAAATAAATGGCTTAATGAATGATTTAATGAATGCTTTAATGAATGGGTTTTTCAGCCGTTGAATGATTGAATGGTTTAATGAATGATTTAATGAAAGAATCTTTCAACTATTGAGTGAAATAATTTGCAATAGATGCATTGTTATTTGGATTGTGAAATAGTGAAATAAATTGTTATTTGCAAGTATATGCATTCGGTTTGGAGAGTTGAGAGTAATGTGAGGGGGAGGGGGTGGGGTAGAGGGGCCATAAGAGCTTCCACCTTCACGTGGTTGGTCCTGTTTAGTAGAGAATATTAAATTATTCTTGAAACAGAAAGGAGCTCAGTGAATGGTAAGGAAGAATACATTAAAAAAACATCTATTTCTATAATTTTAGTGTATAATTTGCACTATTTCTATTTGACTCCTCCACCGGAACTTGTTACAGATAGCGTTGAGAAACATTTCCATAGTTAAGAGGCAAGAAATGGAATTTTGATTAGATAGATGGCCTTATATACATAGTATTTTCGGTTATCCATGTTTTATCAGGTGATATATTCTTAACAATTAATTTACTTGAATAGTTGAATAGTATTGTAATTTACATTGTAATAGAATTGTATTTATTTATATTGGTTTGTTATTTTCATAAACAAACATAAATTTATTTGATGGGTCCTAACATGAAACTATTGCAACCGGAAAAAATATGAAGTATGTTGAATCATGTTTTGAAAGTTAAAGCATAAGAAGACAGTGTGAAGATCCACAAATCAAGGTATAATTATGTTTTCTTTTGTTTGATTGAGCTGTGTATTGGATATTTATGCATGTGCACACACATACATTTTTTTGATGATGATGATTACCATACATTGAGGCGAACTTTGTTCTATCTGATCTAAACAATTACCTTAAATAGTTTGATTTATCATGATAACTGGCCCTTGGTAATACTTTACCAATTCCATATATCTAGGAAAACAAAATTAAATGTAGGAATTTCATTACAAGAAATATGATAGGAATTTGAGTTTGATGGGAATATGAAAGGTCAAAAGACAGAAAAAGATAGATAGATTTGTGAGGAAAATGGAATCTGAAGCGTTGTTTCCCTATTATTCCGCATGAGTATATTGTTATCTGCCCAAGTTTATCTTTCTCCAGTAGTTTTGTAATTTGTTTCTTAATCTCATATCTTGTTCAACTTTCATGTTTGATTGTGCAGTGGAAAACCTATGTTTATATTTGTGCTTATCCCTGTAGGTTGTGAGTTGGGCATGGTGCACATTGGTATTTTCAATTTCCATTGTAACTTTTTCCCCCAACATCACTATGCACTTTATTACTCATAATTGCTAATTTGTTACAAAGTCTTCTTTGTGCAAATCTTTTATTAGGCATTTATATCTTTCTTTATTGCTTCCAATTTATCACCGTGTTTAAAGTGGTCACTTAGAGCAAACATATCAACTCTGGAATACAAAAGAAGAATAACTACATTGATAATTATGGTAACAAAGTATTGAGATCTGCTTGAAAAAATAAAGATCTATTTGATACTTTATTTCTGGAAGGAATTGTTTGAATGCTTAAGTTATAAAAACTGTTTATTTTTGTTGTTTTTAGGCAATATTCCAGAGGTATCCATGGCCTGAAAAAGAGTATCAGTCATTTTCACTGATTTACAATGATAGATCACTAGATTTGGTATGACATCTTTTCGCTAAAGGCAACAGTTTCACATTTGTTGGAAACAATTTCGAGGTTCTTTGCCAAGGAAAAAATGTTTTTATTGAAGAAATCCCATTTGCAGCCATGACTTTTGGTGGTGTTGATCCTAATCACTTCAAGGGTAATCAATATGCTCCTGTTACTCAAAAGGGTTACTGGAAGGTATGTAATAGAATCATGTTAGTTTTCCAAGTTTAAGATTGACTGTATTTAAGGATAAACACATGCATACCATGTTCTTTGTATGATTCATAGTTACTAGCAGGTATGTCATGGGATTAATACACTCTAATAAATCGATTTTCTATTTCCTTTAGTTTGACATGGGAGACTTCCTCATTGATGATCAATCAACAGGTCAGCATACAATCCATCTTATTCAATTGGGCACATGATTGCTTCTTAAGGAATATTATGAAAATATTGATGGAATTTAATGAACATTTAGTTGTAGGTTTTTGTGCTGGAGGTTGTGTTTCTATTGCAGATTCTGGAACTTCTTTGCTATCTCATCCATCGGTAAAGCTTGCATACCTTTGATATTTTTTGAAATTTTCTTGAATAAGTTAGTGGGGTTTTCTAGGTGTTTTGGGAATTTCTTGTATATGCTATCTTTGTAGTATGAAATATATATAGTTGAACCCTCATGAAACAACATGAAATTCCCTCAAGAATGAATGAAAGGTATCACACACAAAACAAATCTCTTAGTATCTTTGTTTTGATAAACCATATCTTGATCACCTCGACATATTGGGGATACTATATGCATGAATTTTACTTTTTATATTGTGTCTGTCAGTGTAATTAATTCTTTATATTATCATGATGTTGGGGCCACTTCCTATCAATCGTTATTCCAAAACCAATAAGGAAAACCTATACTTCCGATATAGATCTCCCATATGTCGTAGAAAATAACATGAATAGGTTTTTTTGAATAAGTTTGGTTCATTGTATTTGTGTGATAAAATTTTGATGGGTATCTCCATATATTATCATGATTCATGTGGATGTCTTCATATTTTCAGGGAGCTTCCTTTTAGGAATTTATTTCTGCACAAAATATTTTGGTCTTACTTAGTGGAAATTAAATTCAATCCTTTTTTCTTAGAGAAAATGAATTTATCATTTTTTTCTTTTTAATGCTTGCTGCAATTGTGCTGTTATTCATAGTATCAAAAAACTTGTATTTCTACACTAGAGAAATATCCTATTGAAACATTAAAAGGTGATTGAAATATCCTATTGAAACGTTGAAAAGTGATTTACATCAATTTGTCTGTGTGAAAAAATTTGTTTCAAATGTACAAAACAGGATCATTGTACTATTGCAATGTGTGATTTCCATGCATGATGCATATTTAAAATTATATGCATCTACCATTCTAGGTGAAAATTTTGATTTCCATGTACGTTCTTAAAAAACAACCCTTCCACCTTACCAAAAAATTCAGTAATATGCTATAGAATCCAACTGGCTCATTTTGAGGGAAGTTTTTCTTCACAAAGAAAAGTATGCAGATATTTCCAATGAGATATACCAATGTAATCCCATGGAAATGGATATTGGAACATGGGAAATCGATACTTGACAAGTTGTGTATGTCATTTAACTTGAAGGATAAATGGTGTGATATGAAGAAGAGTAATTACTGAAGCATGTACATACATGGATGAACTAATTATGTCTATCTTGTTCCCAATCTTCCTATTTTGAGGAAAACTGCTTGGAATCTCATGTGTAATCTCACTATATACTTCTAAGATTCTACTCAATTGTACTAATACTTCCATCTTAGTGTCACATTTTTGAACATTATTGGACTTTATGCCATCTAATACTCTTATTTGCACCATTTCATAACACTACTTGGTATCCTTTATTGCATTTATGAAGTTCTTTGTAAATAACAACACTTCTCTCTGGCCCTTATCTTTAATTGACAACTAAATTCTTTTTCTATCCTTTATAATGTCCTGAGTTCTTCTCAAGTAATTTATATCTCCATTGGGCATCCACAAATTACTTATATTTTACATTTTAGTCCTTCGATTGACTTGGACTTGAGCATGCATTTTATTTATATGTTTGACAAAATGATTCTATATCATCACTCATTTGGATATGTTGAGTGAAAATATATCATATCTAAAACACTTCTTAGATTATTTTGATGCATAAAATTCAATGATGAACATTTTGTTGACCTATTTATACCACTATTGTATACAGACTTTGTATGCACCAAAACTTGATCCCACTACTTCATCTTTTCTCTAACTAGACATTTCAAATGTTTTCCTAAACCTTTATGTACTATTTCTATTTGTCCATATATATGGGTGTGATATGTTGAACTACACTACACCGAAATCTGTCAAATTTTTTTTTGTTAATTCTACTGGCACCAGGCGTCGCTTTTTCGATGCCATTTCGCCACTTTTGTTGAAGCTCTGACACCTTTTCCCATCGAATATTTGACACTTTCCAAAAGTCCACCGATGACTTTTTCATGCCTCTGACACTTCAGCCCGTCGAAATGCCAACCCTTCAAGTGTCAGTCAGTGTCATATATTCAACAGTTTTTCCATGCCTCCGACACTTCAGGCCATTGGAAGGCCGACTCTTCAAGTGTCAGTAAGTGTCAGATATTTGACGGTTTTTGAAAGTTTTTAGTGACACTTTGAAACAGATAACTGTCAAATAGGTGACACCATGGTTGCGCCAAATATTCGACCGACATTGACAACACGTTGAATATCCGACGGTATGCCACCAACGGCCAAAAAAAGTGCATGTGTCGAAGATGTGACAGAGAAGTGTCGAATTTCATATATGCAAGGTGTTGGATTTTGGGCTCAATTTATGTTGTGCTAGAGCTCGAAAAAGTATAAAATAATACCCAAGAGAAATCTTCCAGTCATGATTAGTTGGAGTGTACATTTTTCATAATTAGTGCCCCCTGGTCCGAAAAAGGGGTAAACTATCACCAAGAAGAGGAATCTTCAGGTCATTTTACAAGCGTGAAGAAGACAATTTCACTCGACAATATTTTCACATTTTAAGAGTCTGAAAAGAGCTTAAAGAATACTCCATTGACCTTTTTCATGTTTGAATCCAATGCACAAAAAGTAATAAACTAAGCTCAAACCAGTTTTCATGTTTTAACCAGAGCACAAAAATGAAAAAATAAGATCAAAACCATCTTACTATTTTTAACGAGCTCGAAGATCAACTGAAAGAATGCTCAAAGTATCTTATTCATTTTTTCACAAGCTTGACACAGAAGAAGGACTATGCTCAAAATGACCTATTTCATTTTTACACAAGCTTGAAGTAGAAAATAACTATGCTTGAAACATGGTTTCATTTTTATGCAAGCTTGAAACAAAAAGGTAAACTTTTCTTGAGAAAGCTTATTTCATTTTTTAACGAGCTTGACATAGAAAAAAAACTATGCTCAAGAATGGTTTCATTTTTATGTAAGCTTGAAACCAAAAGGTAAACTTTGCTTGAGGGCTAGTTTTTATTTTTTAACAAGCTTAAAACTAGAAATAAACTATGCTCAAAGACATATGTTTCATTTTTTAACAAGCTTGACATAGATAAAAGGAACTATGCTCACCAACCTGTTTCATTTTTTAACGAGCTTGACAGAGAAAAAGAACTATGCTCTCAAACCTCTGTTTCATTTTTTAACGAGCTTGACACGGAGAAAAGGAACTATGCTCACAAACCTGCTATTACCAAAAATCATATCCATAGGTTGGTAGGTTTCCCCCATTACATAAAATCTAGCGAATTAACTCCAGTATGATTTCTAGAGGCTAGAGCCATGCCCCCCATTTTACCTATGATGGGAAAAAGCTAACTAGAAGAAGGGGAAGGAATCACAAGAACATGAGGCACATTCAAGGCAGTCTGATTACTAGGAGTGATGCAATGGTTAGGTGTAACAAAGGAAAGCTTATCAATGGTCACAATCTTCCCATCATGCGGAAAATTCATAACTCTAAAGAGTGTGGACACTACAACCTTCATGGTGTAAACATAATCATGTCCAAGGAGCAGATTGAAATCTAAAGGACCTTGGACCACCATAACATCAATACAGACAGTTTTCCCTCCTAATGTAATAGCCAAATGAGGAAGGATCCCTGAAGGTGCAGTAGGTCTTCGATTAAAATCTAGTATCTGATCGGTGGCTGGCACAAGCTGAGGAGAACCTAAATATTGCCAAGCAGTTGAGGATAGAATACTAACAAATCTCCTTCGTCAATAATAGTGTGAAGCATCCACCTAGCAATAACATTCACAACTATTTGGAAAGGAACACTCAAATGAAGGAGAGATTCTGTTAGGTTTCTCTAGTCAAAGGAAATAACCTCAGTACTTGGAGAGGGTTCTATCGAAAGAGACGAAATTTCCTCTTGCGAGAACAATCGGAATGAAGCATAAAAAATTCAGCAGGTTTTAGTTCACTCTCTACTGGAAGAGAAGAACAAAGTGACTACTTCAATATTAACACTCTCTTATGAAAGAGTGGGATTGCGTGGAGATGACATCGACTCAACCACTTTAAATTCACTCTTCAAAGGAATATTGGGATCAACCACATATGAATCTAGATTGACCACTTGGAATTCACTCTTGGAAGGAAGAGTGGGATCAACCACGGATGACACCGAATCGACCACTTAGTCAACCAGCAGGGATTCAAGCGACAACTTGAGAGTACAAAGGTAGGTAAAGTGCATGTCCTTACAGAGAAAGCAAGGATTTATGAATTTACCCTTCCGACACTTAACCACCGAGTCAGTGGTTGAGAGGGGATCATCAGTATGATGACCATAGGTTGATGACATCGGTTTCCAGGAAACCTTAGACCACTCTTCTAAAACTAGGGTTAGACCATGAAAATATTTCAGAAGGTGATCACCCTTGCAAATCCTGCAAAGAAATTTGGGCTTACGTGGTTTTTGGGTATGCAGATCAACACTCTCCGCACTGGGAGGAGTAATTGGTTGAGACTTGGTCTTTTGTTTGTTTTTCTTCTTCTTAATCTTCCTTTTCTTCTTCTTCTTATCCACCTAACTACTAGTACTACAAATTTCAACAGGCGAAGCAGGATAAAGGGGAGAAGACACAAAGGCAAAGAAGGAGAGGGATCAACATGAGGTTGATTCTCTCGCGATGAAGGATTAGGATCTGAAGTAGTTGGTGTACATGGGATAACTGGACTAGAGAATAACCAAATAGGTAATCCGATAGTCAATTCAGGATGGCTTGATGTAGCCATGAGAGGAGGACCAACATCCCCATATGGAGGGAAAAGAAAAGACATGCTTGGTAAAGGAGTCTCTTGGTTGCTAGTCTCGGAGGGTGAATCCATAACTATGTAACAAAATTATCTCTCTCTTCTAAAAAATCCTATCTATATAGACAACAACCACTACTCAAACTAAACCAGCAAGAAAAGTATGTGAGAGGAGTGGATTAAAGGCTTGGAACCTCACAATATTGTCAAATCACCACAACTCGCTATATACCGCAGGGTCCAACAGTAAAGCATGACAAGGAGGATTGGGACCGTCCCTTTCCTGAATACCCGACTACCTGGATGGTATGTGCGTAGTAATCTCCCTGAGTGTTGTTCTCAGTGTATTGCAATGATAGGACGACCAAATGGCTATACTCGGTTGGTCACATGATTCCTAATGGTGTCTCCTGATATATGCAAGGTACGTGAGAGTTCAAATCCATAGTAGTGTTGTCCAATGCACAACCATTCACAAAGGACCTTCTGATATAAAATTGAGTACGTGAAGTACCTTTTGATATATCTCAAGGGTATGGGAAATGTCATTCTATATACCAACGGTACGTGGAAGAACCACGCAGGTCCTAGGTTGTAGTGCAGGCAATAAATGACAGCTCCTATATTTAAAGAGGTCGAAACACGTCTCTAACCTATCACATTATTGGTCCCCATTTTGTCACCATTTTTGGGTTCAATACATCGCATATTAACACATATTTTGATACTTTTTAGTGTCTTTTGCACCATGCAGCTCACTATTCAAGCCTCAAGTATGATCAAATTTAAGGTTTATGACAATTCTGTTTATTATCATCATTTTACAGTTTGAATGGTTAAAATTGACACAATATGAAGCGCATTCGGTGTATTAATTCATGTGTATTATTGTTTGCATGTTATATGGTATTTTAGGCCAAATAACAAGCAGACACGTGTTCAGCTAGATATATGGAGAGCGTATCCAACTTACTATCCAGATCACCAAATAGACCACGCATTGTTGGTAGCATATTTTTGTGCGTTAAAGGCACAAAACGGCCAGGAACTGTCATCACCATGCGCCAGCATCTCAGCATCAGTCTTCTTTTGGAAGAAATGCCCATCTCATGTTTATGCATGACACTTTGACACCGAATCTGATTTGGATTGAAGTCATAAGCCACATCATGCCCCAGAGAAAACCCGATCTGCGAGAGAAGAGGAGTTGTTAGTTGTTAATGCACTTATTTGACATAATGATTGCCTTATCATGAAGAGCATTCGACCACTAAAGAGTCGAATTTCCCACCCCCATTGAACGATATATATATATATATAAATGTTGTCATGTGACTTAGGAACTGCTTCTACGAGTTTGGAGTCTGAGTTTCTATCTTTTATTTGATCAGTTCAACTCTGTAATGCTTCCCATTTAATTTAATGAAATTCATATTGCGCTGTGTATGATCGTGTGTGACTAGAAGAAGCATAACTCTGTTCGCTGGGAGGGCCCCCCAACAAACAGAGTCTTTAAATCTTTGTGTAGGTTTTGTTATTTCTTTCCTCTGCAATTAGTATAATTTTGTTTATAAGTTGTTTAGTTTTGTTTTTGTAATCATTCATGTTTCTTGTAGATTTTAGTTTAATATTATGTTGAGCATGTAAGTTCCTTTTTATTAGTCAGCAACCGGTTGTGCTTAATATAGTTTTCAAGTTTTCTGCAAAGTCTTTATAATTCTTTGCTTGATTTCTAGATTTAAATTATAGTAAATTTAGCTCTGTTTATTCTAGTTTTTATCATGAATTCTCTTAAGAGTATGTTAGTTTGTTAAAGGATATTTTGAATTATGAAATTAGCTTAGGTTATATTGCTATGGAATTTAGTCATTAAAGTAGTTTTACTTCTTACTTTTACATTGCAGTAGTACATTCATGAGGCAACTTCCCTTCAATAAAGCATTTAAATTTACTATTTCCTTAAAGTTTTAGCATTTTCTTCAAACAAACTGTCATACAGAAAGTCTATTCCACCCTTTATATAGACCTTCATTTCCATCTGTTATACAGTCGCACACTCAACCCTTTGTGTTTTTAATTTGTTTTAAATCCTATCTTTCTAGTTTTCTGATTCTATTTGAATAGTAGTGGTTAGATAATGTTTATATTTTCTTTTAAAGACTTTTAGATAAGATTGTTTAAGACTTCTTGTTAAAACTCATTTCTCCTTCCTCTTCTTTTTACCTTATGCATAGGAATGATATTAAGTAATTTAACTCATCTTATTGATCTGTAATTAAGCCTTCGATTTAAGTTGTTCCTTTGTATATAAGCTTTAAATTACATGCATTGATAGATTAGGTGTTTATAATACAACTTTTTCTTTTAAGTTATACAGTTGTGAAAAGGATCTATAAGATAGAACTCAAATCATCTTTGTAAGTTTTATGTTTGTCCATTAACTATATCTACCCTCATTAAGTATTTTGTAAATGGGAGTTATAAACAATCAAGTTTACTATTTCCTGTAATTGGACATTTCTCAGTTTGCACATTTTTGTAGAGATCAAACTAGACTTAATCCCATTCAGCTTTTATACTTCTTTTGAGAGCCATTTTGATGCCTCTCTTGCCCAATTCCTATTACAGTACATTCTTATCCTCAAAATAATCAAGGAGAGTGGAATTAAGATGATTTAGTTAGTGCATGTATACTTTCTATTTGGTCATTGTAAATCCTTTTTAATGTAGTCATTCTATGAGGTAAAAATCAATCTCCCTAGATAGAATAGTTCCATTGTCATATCACTGTTTATATCCAAACATTTATAAATAATTTGATATCATGAATTGTTCATAACTTTGACTCTACTTTCCATTTTTTGTTTGTAAAAGTATTACCAAGACACTCTCTACCTTCACATATATTTTGTATCAACTCTAAGCCTACTAACCCCAATTGATAATTAAATATTAGGTAAAATATTCAAGACAATATTTTGCCCAACATTTTTGACGCCGTTGCCGGGGAGTTGTTTCATAAGGTAGAACAGATGTAGGATGGTAATGTGGGAGTAGTAAGATGAGAGATAAGAACCTGTGTATCTGTTATAACAAGCACCCCCAAATCCAGTAATAATAGTAGCATAGGATAGCAAAATTTTGTTAAGTTTTTTTTTATAGGAAACATAAAACCCCCAACTCACTGAATAAGCATTGAAAAACAAAATACCTATAGGAAGTAGTTTTGCTAGAAATATAAAGAGATTCTACTGAGGAAAATCATAGAAGAAATCCTGGAAGGAGGTCCTGAAGGCCTCATTCTTGACAAATTTCACAAACAGTAACCATTAAATCTTCCACTAAGTCACAAAATTTTTATATGAAACAAATTTTTGGAGAAGCCGAACTTCACTGATTTTGTCAATATTGCTTAGGTTAAAGATCTCTTTGACATAGAAACCCTACAAATTGAAACATCCACAGTAGCATCTGCTCTTCCTATAGAACCTAATAAAGAGAATGGTTGGTCAAAGGAAAATATATTCTGAAAAGAACGATGGGATGATCCATTCTCACCTTGAAAGAAACCTTCTAGGTACACTCACCCTAGAAATCAAACCTACATAAAGAACTAGGAAGAAGAACGAGCAGCAAAAGGAAATGTTTGTCCAAAATGTAAAACTAAAAATCCTCGACAGGAATGTCCATTAAATAAAATTCCTCCATATTATATATGCATGGGGCATCATGTTTTGCCCCAGGAAATCAATATGGATCCTATCAAGATAGAGGTAATCATTGGATTGCTCTCTCCAAAAGGCTCTTCCTCTTGATCTTTAAAACATATTGTGGGTTATCATTACTTGTATATATATAAATATGTGTATATCTCTTTGAATAAATAAATAGTCATTTCTAATCACTTCTTTCTAGAGGACTCTTCTCTATGCTTTCAAGAATAAAATAAATCATATAACAAATGTTTTTGAAGAAGCATCTATTTCTTTGAACAACTTATGAGGTACTATCCAAAAAAGAAAGTGTTCTAATAAGACTTTGAAGCTTTCCTTGTGTTATCTCTAGGGTTGTTCCAAGTTTTTATTGTATAATTTTTAGTTTTCTTTGTTTTCTGCCTTGCTTGGTTTTCAATTCTTTTGGATTTTTATGCTTGATTATNGACTCTTTTGTTGTTAATTTCCATTTCCATGAAAACACTTACAAGGGGTCCAACCATTGGTGTTTGGATCATGATTAAGAAGGAAAGGGCTCTGTTATCTCTAGGGTTGTTCCAAGTTTTTATTGTATAATTTTTAGTTTTCTTTGTTTTCTGCCTTGCTTGGTTTTCAATTCTTTTGGATTTTTATGCTTGATTATTAACCTTTAGGCTCCTGTAAATACCTTAAAACATCAGAGATCTTTTCAGTGAATAAAACTTTGTGTTTGTGTATGGATTTATGCTTTGTATGGTAAAAAAATCATAAAATGATAGCAGAAGTCCCAAGCTGGCAGCGCAACGAGAGCTTGCAGCAAATTGTATTTCTAATGCATATCTGATATGAGGGTCGAGAGATTATGGTTTGTGAT
>LPNX010032265.1:5010-47510 GCA_001517045.1 Pseudotsuga menziesii
ACTATAAAAAACCTGTTTTATTTAATTTTACTTTTGAGATTGTGTTGGCTTGTTCTTCTGGTAGTCTAAGAACAATTTCTGGCACAAACACTTATATTGTACAATAGTGTACATGCTTATATAGAATGGTGAGACACTTGGGTGAATACCCGTTACATTCAGTTACAAAGGAGTTAGACGGTTTTGAATTTCAACCGTTACATATGACTGGAAGACAAAGAGATAATGTTTTGTAGTCGTGTCGAGATGTTGTAGTCGACGATGCATGTCGAGACGCAGAACCTATCGAGGTTGTGTCAAGGTTTGGACTTGTTGAAGTCAATGTTGAACCTATCAAAGTAGACAAACATGCCGACTTTTGGGTGGATAATTTGTCCTTCCTTAAGAAACAATGGACCCCATTGTTTGCTCTGTCAGGTGAGGAAACTTGTTTGTGATTTCAGTAGCAGAGTGCCACTTTCCTTGTGTTGGGAGTTGTCCATCTTTAGCCACTTGAAACAAGGAAATGGAGTTCATCCTTGTATGGCATATGTATCATCCCACGATGGTGTTGCAATGAAGAGGCTCCTAAACATCTAGATAGATTTCTTCGGGTTCTACTTTCTGCAAGTCATTCTGTTCCAACAATGGTGCATGGTATTGTCGAAGTAGATCCACATTGAACACTGGATGAAAACCCAAGCATGAAGGAATGTCGAGCTGGAAAGAGTTTTATATAATCTGCTTAAGGATATTGTATGGACCATATCTCAAAGGTTTCAACTTTCTATATGGACCAGTGAGGCGCTCCTTCTTTAGATGTAACCAAACCTGATCCACAATTTGGAATGATTGAGGAGTACAATTGTGTCGGGCCTTGGATTTTGCATTAGCTCACTACAACATTTCCTGTGCTTGCTTCTGGATGTTGTACATTTGATCTTGACACTTCAATGCTTTTTCAACTTCTCATTGGTCAAATTTGTTGTCTTTCGATTGTGTCGATGAACTGATTAAGTCAATGGGAGCTAAGGGTTGACATCCATAACAGATATCGAATGGAATTTTACCCATAGAGTTGTGCAGAGCACGATTGTAACTATGTTGTATGTATGGGAGACTTTCATCCCATGTCTGATGATTCCTGTGGTTGTATATACAAAGCAATTGTACTACCAAGCGATTCACAACTTCCGTCTGTTCGTCTGTCTAAGGATGGAAAGTTGTCGACAAAGAAAGTCTCATGTTGAGCTGTTTCCAGAGAGTCTTCCAAAAGATGCTGACAAATTTGGAATCTTTGTCGAAAATGATGGTTGTCGAAAGTCCATAGTGTTTTCAAACATGTTTGAAGAAGAGATGAGCAGTCTGTTGTGCTATCATAGTCTTCTTACATGGAATGAGGATAACCATCTTGGAAAATATGTCGATTACTACTAAGATCGTGTCATGCTGATGTTTGGTAGTAGGATATCCCATCAAGTAGTCCATAGAAATATATTCCCATGGTAGACTAGGAACTGAAAAAGGCATATAAAGTCCATGTCGTCGATTCAACAGATTAGTAATGGCACAAACCACACGCGCTCGAATTTACCTGTTGACATTAGATTTAAGTGTAGGCCAGTAGAAATACTTTTGGAGGATAACAAGAGTCTTTGCTACTCCAAAATGTCCTACAGTATTGTTGTAAAGCACATCCCAAATGAGTCGTTATTAATTCTCACCATTCCGTACACAAAGCTGTCCAAGCTTGTATAGCAAGGTGTCTTTCAGGAAGTAGTTGGTAGTAGACAACGTGTCAGTCTAAAGCTGTCGATAAATTATGGAGAAGTCACAGTCTACCGAATACATTTGTGGCTAAGTGGTGGTGTCGTAACCATGTATACTCATCACTGTGGAAAGTAGAGTAACGGGTGGTCGACCGAGACAATCGGCTACAACATTGGATTTACCTTTCCGATACTTAATTACCAACTTAAATTGTTGTAGGTAATTAATCCACTTGATTTTTCAAGTTGTTTGTAATTTTGATTGGGACGGGGTGAACTGTAAGGGCTTGTGGTTAGTAAGGGTGAATTTTTTCTTCCCAAGGATGTAATGTCTCCATTGCTTAAGGGATTGCACAATGCCATACAGTTCCTTCTCATACATTGAATACCTTCTAACAGTTTCGTTGAAAGTTTAGAAATGAAAAATGACTGGGTGACTCGACTAGATGATCACTGCTCCTAAAGCATATTCTAATGTGTCTATCTCAATCTCAAAAGGCTAATGCAAATAAGGTAACACAAGTACTGGTGCAATACAAAGCTTGATTTTGAATTGCTCAAAATCTTGATGTTGTGTCAGTGTCCATTTGAAGATAGTTTTCCCATTTCCCTTAGTCAGCTAATTCAAAGGCCAGGCTATGTGACTAAAGGTGAGTATGAACCGTCGATAAAAATTTTCCAAACCAATAAAACTTCTTAGTTCATGAATTTTTTGAGGAACGGGCCAATCTTTGAGAACATGTACTTTTTCTGGGTCGACATGAATGCCTACAGAGTCAATTACATACCCAAAATATTTGATGATGTTCATCGAATATGAGAATTTGTCCATGTTCAGATACAATCGATGTTGTTGGAGAGTGTCGAATACTTGTCGAAGCTGTCTGACATGTTCTTCCCATGATCGACTGAAAATCAAGACATTGTCAAGATAGACAATGACACACTTGCCGATGAAAGGTCGTAGAAGGTCATCCATATATCTCATGAAGGTTACATGTGCATTGGTTAAGCTGAAAGGCATGACTAACCATTCAAACAACCCTTCCTTGGTTTTGAAAGTATTTTTTCATACATTGGTGGAATCGATAGGAATCTGATGGTATCCTTACTTGAGGTTGATCTTAGTAAAGAGCACATCACATTTCAGACAGTTGATGAGTTTGTCAGTCCTCAGAAGATGGTATCTATTCTTTACTAAAATTTTGTTAAGAGCCTGATTGTTGATGCACATGCACCAAGCCTCATATTTCTTTGGAACTAGGACAACTAGACTTCCACAAGCAGGGGAGATGGGTTAGATGTGACCTTTGTTGATCAAATCCTGAATTTTTCTGTGGATCTCTTCATTCTCGAGAATGGATCTTCTGTAACAATATGTGTTAGGTAATGTGATGCAGGAGCATTAGTCCTCCAAACCAAATCATGAATGTCTAGTCAGACCTTTAGGTTTTAACATCATCCCAAGGAGGGGCTATTGTAAAAAAAATCTCATGTGAAAAGTGTTTTTATTTTCCTAGCAAAGTCAGATAGGAAATATACTTAGTGTTAGGTGTTAGTGAGCAATTATGAAGGCATCAAAGTTATGTAACAAATCCCTAAATTAAGGGAATGACTCAAGAGGTTGGTTGCAAGATTGTATTTAGAAGTGAATGACTCATAAGTTACTTTTTTCTAAAAATAGAAGTTGTTACTTAATCTAGGAGTTAGTTACTGATTTGTAGTAGGTGGGTATAAGAGCTAAAAAGCTCAGATTTTGTGGGAGCTAGGGTTGTAACTCTTGAGGGAAAGACATAGTAGGGTCGAGAACGCAGAGAGGGTGTGAGAGTTCTCTGAGATGTATGTACAATCAAGTATGTTAATGAAAAACATATTCTTCATATGTGACTTATTGTTTTGTAATCTGTATAAGTGTTAACTAGTTTGTGCATACAAGACTGGCAAAAGAGGACTGGGACGAATCATTGTTTGATTCCAGTCCTATAGTTGGATGGCTGGATAGAATCGTTGTGTTTGAGATTCTAGTCATTGAAGCTTGGGTAAAATCACGAAGGATTCTAGGCTTCTATAGAAGGACCTTTGAAGGCCTTATGAAATTCAGTGTAAATCATCGAGAAAATACCTATCTGTGTGAAAGATTGAGGGATCTTTATATGAGTTTCCTGTTGTTTTTAGAGTGAAATGAAGACAAAGGAAAAAGAATAAGAATAGTGAGTAGGTGTAAATATGAAGAAATTTAATGTGAAAAGGATTTGAACGTGCTCAAATGATAGATGAATAATCTTTGTAGTGGGGAATTGAGAGTGGTTTCAATGAAATAATGTTTTCCTCTGTATTTGAATCTCCAACAATTGTTATTGTTGGTTGAATGGCCATCCATTTAATCACTCTGATTAAATCAAAGATTGAAATGTAGAATGCAGAAGTCTTACTCTCGTGAACGCGAGGGTTTATACTTTATTATAATCTAGCGGTTAGATTCTGGAATATACATGAAGACGGTCGGTCTTTTCTACCTCTTGAATTGTTGGTTTTCATAACTAATGCAGAGCGTGATATCTACTGATAGAGAACATGTCGAATTTGTTTTGAAACTGTGAGATTATGCATTTGTTAGTGGACTGGAGATTGTTTGATTTGGGTGTGAAGAGTTAAATGGAGCATTGGGGTTTAGTATGCGCAGAGGAAGTGAAGAAAGAAAATCTGATGGCCCCTGAGTGTTTCCAAGGTGATCGAACGACGAGAAAACGGTGATGATCAGTCCAAGAGTGATGTGGACCATCAAAGGTTGACGTGGAGGTCAAGTTGGAAATTCAGGCTCAAGGTGAAGCATAGGTGAAATTCAAGGGTTGTGATTACAGCACTGAAACAAGTTTGGAGATGGTAGGTGTGTTAAAATCCTTGGGAGTGTGATGAGGGCCTGGTTATAGCCCAAGGTCCATTTGTGCAAATGAGCGCTAAGAAGGTATGTGTTAAGTATCCTATATATCATTGATATAGCACTTTGATTATAGTGCTTAAGTTATGAGTATTAAGTTTTGAGCCGAATGGAGATGTGAGTTTTAGATGACGGGTCCAATGAAAAGAGCCAGGTTACAATGAGGTCGCTACGTGAGGAAAACTGGGGGTTTTGGCATAGTCACCAAGGCATACATTATATGCATTAGGAAGAGTTTTGAAGTGAATTGGTGAGTATCTGAAGATTATGTAAAGAGTTCTTATGCATTGAGTGACAAATTACTATGTATGGGATAGGATTTTAAGCCTTGAAGGGTGTGTATAATATATCACACTAAGAGTTATCCTCAGGTAAAGTAGGTCTAGGCATAGTGCTTCCATCAAGTGGTATCAGAGCGAGTGAAGTTTTCTTGGAGAGGAATGGAAAGGAACCTGCTAGAGATAGTTTGAGGACCGAGTATTTCAGTTCCAACTGTCAGTTGAGCAGAACTGTGAAGTTCAGAGTGTTAAAATTATGGAAGTAAGGGAAGTAGAAAAACAGAGAGTTTGAAGAGGCGCAAAAGAGGATTGCATGGACAAGCTAATGGAATTAAAAGCTACAAGGAGGTAGAGCACCCTTGACGAGATGGTAAGCATGTTGATTTTGTCTTTGAAATCTAATAAAGGCATATTATGTTAAACTGAAATAGTTAAATGTTTTTTAATGAAGAAGTGATGAATACTCTATTGAAGGGTAGTGATAAAGAAATCATAAAAAATAAGATGTTTTTGAAATTCCAAATGCATATTGGAAAGAGCAGGAACAAGTAAAGGCTCTTGCATATATGGAGGAGAAATCACAAATCAGAACTAGGTTGTGTTTTTGTGAAGGCAAGAAGACAGATAAGTATTCTGTAAGAGGATTTATGAGTAAGGATGTTTTGCATGCAGGAAAGGAAGCTTGAACAATGGAGTTCTTGATGCGGAAGATAGCTACTTTGGGAGGTGTAGTTGCATGTAAAGGGAGGAGAAGGCAAGTTCAGTCAAGAGATTGAAGTTGAACAAAAGTGTGGGAGTGGCCATAAAAAATTTGGCAGCAACAAGCTTTTGAAAGCCTGGGAATGGTATTTGTTTTTAATATCATTGACATGCAGATAACAACAATTAGTGAGGCATCTCAGCAAGAGGAACAAAAATTTAAAAGCAGTGATGAAGGAAGACAGTAAGGGTTTCTAAGAGAAGAAAGAGTGTGGCCAGAACCTGGTTATTTCATCTTAGGTTGAAATACAAGAGGACATCTAAGTGGTTTTAGAGAGGTGAGTTGGGGTATAAGCCTAGAAGGAGGAAAGAAGAGTGCTCAAGAAGGTTTCAGATAGGGGAATGGTGTTTCCAAAAGACCAAGTAAAGAGGAGAGCTTGGTGAGGTAAGTTGTAGCAGAGAGAAACTGCTATTACAGAGGCTTAGTATAGCTCATAGTGAGTATGGAGGAACTCACAAGATGGATAAGAAGATGAATGTTGATATTCATAGTAGAGGTTCAACAAGAAGCCGCAAAGTGAAGAAAGAAGATGACAAGGAAAATAACATATGGAGACAGATGAATGCTGAAGTATATGAAAGGGAGAAGGATGAGATAATAGTCCATCTTGAATTATTGATGGAATTGTTACAGAAAAATAAAGAAGACCAAAGATATGGTTTTCTTATGAGAAGAAAGGTGAAGTGGCTTAGGCTATAGAAAAAGAAAGAGAAAATGATAAATGCTTAGTGGGAGGATGAGATACTCAAGGAAAAGGAGTATCCAGGAGAAGACTTGAATACTGAAGCTTCAAGTGAGACCAAGAGGTCTCAATGTTTTAAAACTGATGTTTTTTGTATGTTTACAGGTGAAATTGGTGAAGAAAGGAAATTTTCTGATATTGTCATGCAAAAGGAAGAAGATAGGCAAAATCTTAATTTTGTCTTGAAAGAAGATGGAACAGCTGGGTCTCATGTCAATACACATGCACAGTTAAGAGGAAGTGGTTCTTTTCAGTATGTAGCAAGAGCTGGAAGCAAGGAAAGCTTAGTCTATGATGATGATCAAGAACAGAAAGAAGTAAAGGAGGATATCAAGTATTCATATATTATGCTTGAAGACGCTAAGAAGAAAGGCAGTGAAGACTTTTTGAATCCTACAGAAGACTTAGGACAACAAGAGGAATATTTGATGACTAAATCATCAAATGAGACCATTGGATCTTGTGATTTTAAAATTGACAATTTGAATGTGCTTCCAGGTTATGCATAAGACAATCTGTCTTTTGGAGTTTTCTTGAGTGAAGTTGGAGGTTGTTAAGCAAGGTATGATGGAGAATGTCTTTTAGAAGAAGACAGGGATGAGTTGTTGTAGCAGAAGGAATTCATAAATTCCTTTTTTAATGAAGGGAGTAACTTCAATGGAGATGAAGTAGTTATGCTTCATGAGATGAAACTTGTTCTTGATAGGGACACAAATGTATTGGCTTATCTAAATGGCCAAGAGAAGATTGTTGGACAGACATCTAGGGATGTCACAAAGGTCAAGGATCAGAATTCCATTTTAATGAAGAATGATGGAATTGTGTCATAGGATGATTGGCTTGGTGACAAAGAAGAAGAAAATAATGAAGATGGAAGTGAGGAAGATATGTCTCAAGATAAAGGAGAATCGGTCTTAGAATTGAAGAAGGCTAAAAGTTTCCTAGCAAAGCATGAAAATATAGTGCATGAAAAAGTTGAATTGATTATCAGGATCATTCAAGAAGTTGAAGGACAATCACTAGAGATTGTCAAGAAAGAGGAAGAGAACTATGCTGAAATTGAAGAGCAACAATTGGATATTGAAGAGGGACAAAAGCATAAAGGAAGTATGGGCGGCAACAATATCTAGGGAAACATTTGGAGTAAACTCAAGAGTAAAGGCAGAAATTGAATTAAAGAAGGCTGAAGGAAACAATCAGCAGTTTAGAGAAGAATGGATAAAGTACAGTAATATGCAGTGGTAGATTAATGAAGATCAGATTTGTTTGCTACAGAATATTGAATTGCAAGAAACTATAGATTAATTATGTAAACTAATGCAGATACCTAAGCAGAGTTACAACAGAATAAAGAAAATCGTCCATTGTGGAGATGACTGGAGAGTGAAGAATGATGAGGGTAAGGACAATAGAGCACTTTAGCATAAAGTATGGAATCCTAGAAGGTTGTAGCTAAATATTGATGAAGATAATGCAGCTTATGGACAACATCAAACTCAAGTTTGGGATCTAGGAAATCCTGAAGGAACATGATCATGAGATTGGATGCAAGAGCATTAGTATTCCAAACCAAATCATCAATGTCTAGTCACACATTTAGGTCTTAACATCAGCCTAAGAAGGGGCTATTGTAAAAAAAATCATGTGAAAAGTGTTTTTATTTTCCTAGCAAAGTCACATAGGAAATATACTTAGTGTTAGGTGTTAGTGAGAAATTATGAAGGCATCAAAGTTATGTAACAAATCCTTAAAGTAAGGGAATGACTCAAGAGCTTGGTTGCAAGATTGTAGTTAGAAGTGAATGAGTCATAAGTTAGTTTTTTCCTAAAAATAGAAGTTGTTACTTAATATAGGAGTTAGTTACTGATTTGCAGTAGGTGGGTATAAGAGCTGAAAAAGCTCAGATTTTGTGGGAGCTAAGGTAGTAACTCTTGAGGGAAAGATAGAGTAGGGTAGAGAACTCATAGAGGCTGTGAGAGTTCTCTGAGATGTATGTACAACCAAGTACATTAATGAAAAACATATTTTTCATATGTAAGTTATTGTTTTGTAATCTGTATAAGTGTTAACTAGTTTGTGCATATAAGACTGACAGAAGAGGACTGGGCGGAATCATTATTTGATTCCAATCCTATAGTTGGATGGCTGGGTAGAATCGTTGTGTCTGAGATTCTAGTCATTGAAGCTTGGGTAAAATCACGAAGGATTCCACGCTTCTGCAGAAGGACCTTTAAAGGCCTTATGAAATTCGGTGTAAATCATTGAGGGAAAGATAGAGTAGGGTAGAGAACTCATAGAGGCTGTGAGAGTTCTTTGAGATGTATGTACAACCAAGTGCATTAATGAAAAACATATTCTTCATATGTAAGTTATTGTTTTGTAATCTGTATAAGTGTTAACTAGTTTGTGCATATAATACTGACAGAAGAGGACTGGGCGGAATCATTATTTGATTCCAATCCTATAGTTGGATGGCTAGGTAGAATCGTTGTGTCTGAGATTCTAGTCATTGAAGCTTGGGTAAAATCACGAAGGATTCCACGCTTCTGCAGAAGGACCTTTAAAGGCCTTATGAAATTCGGTGTAAATCATCAAGAAAATACCTATCTGTGTGAAAGATTGAGGGATCTTTATATAAGTTTCTTGTTGTGTTTAGAGTGAAATGAAGGCAGAGGAAAAAGAAGGAGAATAGTGAGTAGGTGTAAATATGAAGAAATTTAATGTGAAAAGGATTTGAACATGCTCAAATGATGGTTGAATAACCTTTGTGGTGGGCAATTGACAATGGTTTCATTGAAATCATGTTTTCCTCTGTATTTGAATATCCAACAATTGTTATTGTTGGTTGAATGTCGACTATCCATTTAATCACTCTGATTAAATCAAAGATTGAATTGTAGAATGAAGAAGTCTTACTCTCATGAAGGAGAGGGTTTATACTTTATTATAATCTAGTGGTTAGATTTTGGAATATACATGAAGACAGTCGGTCTTTGCTACCTCTTGAATTGTTGGTTTTCATAACTAATGCAGAGCGTGATATCTACGGATAGAGAACATGTTGAATTTGTTTTGAAACTGTGATAATATGCATTTGTTAGTGGACCGGAGATCGTTTGATGTGGGTGCACAGAGTTAAATGGAGCATTGGGGTTTAGTCTACGTAGAGGAAGTGAAGACAAAATCTGAAGGCCCCTGAGTGTTTCCAAGGTGATCGAATGACGAGAAAACGGTGATGATCAGTACAAGAGTGATGTGGACCGTCAAAGGTTGGCGTGGAGGTCAAGTTGGACAATCAGGCTGAAGGTGGAGCATAGGTGAAATTCAAGGGTCGTGATTACAGTGCTGAAACGAGTTTGGAGATGGTAGGTGTGTTAAAATCCTTAGGAGTGCGATGAGGGCCTGGTTATAGCCCAAGGTCCAGTTGTGCAAATGAGCGCCAAGAAGGTATGTGTTAAGCATCCTATATAGAATTAATATAGCACTTTGATTATAGTGCTTAAGTTATGAGTATTAATTTTTGAGCCGAATGGAGATGTGAGTTTTAGGTGATGGGTCCGATGAAAAGAGCCAAGTTACAATGAGGTGGCTATGTGAGGAGCCAAAGTGACATATAGAGGATGCTTGGGGTTTTGGAATAGTCACCAAGGCCTAAGTTATATGCATAAGGAAGATTTTTGAAGTGAATTGGTGAGTATCTAAAGATTATGGAAAGAGTTCTTATGCATTGACTGACTAAGTACTATGTATGGGATAGGATTTTAAGCCTTGAAGGGTGTGTATAATATATAACACTAAGAGTTATTCTCGGGTAAAGTTGGTCTAGGCATAGTTTTTCCATCATAATGAATAACCAGGAACAAGTTCAATGGAGTGTTTTACCTAGCAATGTAGAGGTACTTCATTTGGATCTTGAAATACGTTCTGGTATTCCTCAAGAATGTGGTCGATTTGTTTTTGTTTTCAGGAGCTGCGTTGGTCGGTGAGTCGACTATTTGCTGTAGTCTTCCTGGAATGTTGCGGATTTATCATAATAAATGTGAATTTATCAGTATGGTTGATAAGCTTCTTTGTTTATTTGGCAGAGATATTTGCAACCATTAGCGTAGGTTTTCGCTATGATATTCCATACCACTGGTTCTGAATTTTGATGATCACCTTTTGAGGCCATGACTGATAACTTCCATTTCAATCCCATAGGTAAGTTTCCTTAAACATGGTGTCAGCTACGGAAAGTAGTGCCACGTCACATAGTACTTCATTTTCAAAGGGCTCAATGAAGTAGGTGAGTCCACATTGTCGGGTGATCCTTAGTTCCTGTCCATCCTTCATCCAACTGATATTGTAAGGCTAAGGATGTTGAGTGGTGACAAGACCATGTTTCTTCACAAGATATTAAGAAATGAAGTTCTTCAGGATATCATTATCCACAATCAGATGCAATGGATTGTTTTGAACCCATATTTGTGTATGGAACATGCTCTCTCGTTCCTCCTCATCGATGATAGTCAAGGCTATCGGAGTGGTCGATGTCGATTTCAGAAGGGTCGATGCTTCTGGGTCAGATTGTACCAAGATTTTATCGGACAAGTTAGATGTCGATAATTTTTACAAAACTGTATTCTGAGCTTTTCATTATGACGTATCATGCCATGATCAATTGTGATAATCACACCATTTCCCTGTAGGGGGATGCTTACTATGTTCCCTTTTGCCTTTCTGAGAGTGCTTCTTGTGATTGTCTAGATTTGGCGAAGTCAGCTGAGAAGGGTGCGTTGACTTGTAGGATTCGGATGGTGACTTCTTGTCGGATGTTCAACTTGTCGGCTTGGTCACAAAAAGTGCCTTTCCTTTTTGTTTAGCTTCAAGCTTGCTAGCATAGTGGAATGCATCCATAAGTGTCCTAACACTTAGAAATTCCATCTCTTGCTGAATGTACGAGGATAATTTGCTGACGTGCTTTAAGACAAGCAATTTCTCTTCTTCTTGGATGCCAAGTCTATCCATGAGTCAATAGAACTCATCGGTGTAACTTTGCATGGACTGGTATTTCCACTGCCTTAGTTGTTGCCACTTCTTATACTCTTATTCAATGTACTTGGGCAGCTAGAACTCCTTTCGAATGTACTCAACAAATTTATCCCATGTGTCTATGGGGTCTCCTTCTCGCTCCATCTTTGTCGATAGATTCTCCCACCAACATTGCACAGAGGTTGATATATTTAAGGGTGCAATTGTGATCTTTTCAGCTTCTGAGAGTCGATTCATAGAGTAACAGGATTCTAGTTGTTGTACTCAATTTTCTATGGATCCTGCATCAATCTTTCCTTTAAGATTTGATATGTCCAGATTCATTTTCACTTTGAATGCACTGGTTTTGTCGAAGTGCGATCTCGTTGAGGATCCTTCAGATGTCAAAGCAAATTGTGTGAGAATCTCGTTGAACTGGACTAACATGATTTCGGTTGGATGTCAATCCAGTTCTTTTTCTATGAGTTTCTCTCTCTCGTTAGTTGCATGTTTATTGTCTGTTTCTTCGGTCATCTTCTATAAAGTCGAAGGTAGCGTCTGCTTGAATTGTTGAGTTTGTGAGTGTGTTTGAACACACATAAGTTAAGTAATTTTGATATAAGTTTATACAAAATGTAAGCTCTGAATCAACTCTGATACCAATGATTCAAGTGCCCAAGCGCATGTCAAAGGACAACAATTCGATTGAATGAATCGAGCACTATTATGGTGGAAGCGTATTAAGAATAAGCAAAGCAAGAAATACACTACATAGACATAAAATAACACACCAACACAATGCAAGAATTTGAACCAAACTCTGCTATTCGATTACGGCTCTATTACTTGCTTGCATTTTACTATAGTGTACATGCTTATAAAGAATGTTGAGGTGCTTGGGTCACTACCCGTTACGTTCAGTTACAAAGAAGTTAGGATGGTTTGAAAGTTCAACCACTACAAACGATTGGAAGACAGAGAGACAATTTGCATAGTCGTGTCGAGATGCTGGAATCAATGATGCATGTTGAGATGTGGAATGTGTCGAGATCTTTTCAAGGTTTGGACTTGTCTAAGTCGATGTTGAACCTGTCGAAGTTGACAAACATGCCAACTGCTGGGTGGATCATTGTAAGTTTTAAACTTGTGTAGAGAAGCAAAGCATATAGATTCTTTTAAGCAAAATAGAGATCACAACACATCATTCACACATAAATACAGAGATTTACCTTGGAAACCCTTAACCGGGAAAACTAGAAAACCTTGGAGCCACACCTCTTATTTTCTTTTTATTACATTATGAGATCCTCACAATACAAAATATAGGTATTCCGCAACATCCAAATACCCTAATCCATTAACCCAGATTAGAAAAAGACTCCAATCCCTTAACCGAGATTAAGTTACATATTTTTAGACAACTTCCAAAAATAACCACAAACAGCTATAAATAGCCATAAAATCTATAAATAGCCAAAAAAAATTGCTCGCTGCGCTCGCATCGAAAATAGGGCCTACAGCCTATTTCCATTGAAGGTGCCTTTGGGATCGCGGAGTTGCAGCGCTGACATGCGCACCTCCCCTCCATACACACATGCAAAGAATATAACATATACCCAACATTCTCCCACTTGTTGTTTCCTTTGCATAGCAATGAGTCATGTACTCATAAAGTCACAAGTTCAGGACATCAATGCCCATAGATTCTCTACACCAAGAGAACTTCTCTGTACTAACAAACTTTGTTAATGAGTCTACAACATTTTTCATTGTATCAACCTTCTCTAGCAACACCTTATTTTCTTCAACCATATCTCTCACAAAATGATATTGCACATCAATATGCTTTGTATTAGCATGATAAGAAGGGTTCTTTTCCAGGAATATTGCACTTTGGCTATCACATTCTAACCTTACACCTTTCTGTACAAACCCAATACCTGAACACAATCTTTGCAACCACAAAGCTTCTTTGCTTGCATGAGTGGCTACCATGTATTCAGCTTCTGTAGTTGACAGTGCAACTACAGCTTGTCTCTTGCTCATCCAACTGATAGCTCCTCCAAATAGGTTAACACATACCCACTTGTAGATATTATATGATCAAGGTCTCCAGCCCAGTCCGCATCAACAAATCCATGTACATTTATTACTGTGTCTAGTCCAGGCCTTCCTTGGTAGCAGATTGCATAATCTGTGGTGCCACGCAAATATTTGAAGACCCTCTTTACAGCTGTCCAATGCTCCTTTCCTGGTTTTGACATATATTTGCTCAAAACTCCCACTGCATGAGCAATGTATGGTCTTGTACAGACCATTGCATACATAAAACTACCAATTGCACTGGCATATGGAACCCTTGACATGTCTTCTTCTTCTTCCTATGTCTTGGGACACTGCTCTATAGATAACTTTACACCTACAGGAATAGGAACCTTGACCGTCTTACTTTCCTGCATGTTAAATCTCTATAGTACCGTCTCAACATATTTTCTTTGATTTAAATTGATCATTTTGTTTGCACAATCTCTTCTTATCTCCATTCCCAGAATGAAGTTTGCAGCACCGAGATCTTTCATATCAAACTTGGAGGACAGTTGAGACTTCACCTCCTTTATAACATCTTTGTTGTTTCCAATCAACAACATGTCATCAACATACAGAACTATGTTAATGAAGTGATCACCAACCTGTTTGGAATATACACAGTGATCAGCTTTGCTTCTCACAAACCCCAATCCAAGTATGTATGTGTCAAACTTTTGGTACCACATCCTTGGAGATTTCTTTATACCATAAAGGGACTTCTTTAGTTTACATACCAACTTATTCTTTCCCTTTACTATGAACCCTTCTGGTTGTTTCATGTATATTTCTTCTTCAAGATCCCCATGTAAGAACGTTTTCTTCACATCCATCTGCTCTACTTCAAGATCAAAAGCAACAGCAATAGAAAGAAGAAATCTAATAGAAGTTAATTTTGCAACTGGAGAAAATATTTCGCCAAAATCAATCCCCTCTACCTGAGAATATCCCTTTGCTACCAAGCGGGCTTTATACTTATCCACTTTACCTTATGCATTCAACTTCTTTTTAAATAGCCATTTGCTCCCAATGGCTTTTCTCCTAGCTGGTAACTGGACTAGCTTCCAAGCTTCATTTTTGTCCAAGGAATTCTTTTCTTCATCCATGGCCTTTTTCCAGAGATCACTATCCTCTGAATTAACAGCTTCCTTCACATTTCTAGGATCATCATCAGTAATAGACATAGAAAAATGAGAGCGAAAATCAGGAGGGGAATACCTTTTTGGTTGCCTTATTTCTCAAGAGTACCTCCTCAAAAGTAGAGTATGAGGTTCTTCTTCTTCTGCTTCTGCTTCTTCTATTGAGTCAGATTCTTCACCTTCTAACTTAAACTCTATTTTCTCTGGTTCCTTTTCCATTGGATTCACTTCCTATCTGGGGACTTCTTTGACCTCTCGAAACACAACATATTGACTGTAAACAGTATTCTTAGTTATAGGATTCCAAATATTATACCCTTTCATACCATATTTATAGCCAATAAAGATACACTTCTCAGCTTTGTTATCCAACTTGATCCTTTTCTCCTTTGGAACATGTACATAAGCATCACAACCAAAAACTTTCAGATGCTTAATAGAGGGTTTCTTACCTGTCCATACCTCTTGTGGAGTTTTATCAATCAATGCCGATGTGGGTGATCGGTTTACCAAGTAACATGCTATCTCCACTACTTCTGCCCAGAATTCTTGTCCTATCCCAGCACTGCTGAGCATGCTCCTTGCCTTTTCCATCAACGTCCTATTCATCCTCTTAGCAACTCCATTCTGTTGAGGTGTGTATGGAGTAGTCTTTTGCCTTGCTATTCCACACTTCTTACAAAAGTCCTCGAATTCATTCCCACAGAACTCTCCACCATTATCTGTCCTCAACACCTTTATTTTCTTTTCTTACTGATTTTCTACAAGAGCCTTAAATTCTTTAAACTTGGCAAATACTTTAGATTTCTTTCGAAGGAAATAAATCCATATGTTCCTTGATAAATCATCTATAAATGAAACATAATACACATAATTTCCTAATGATGGAACAGGAACAGGTCCAAACACATCACTATGTATTAATTCTAGAATTCCCTTTGCTCTTGTAGCACCAGATGCAAATATTACTCGATTTTGTTTTCCATATATGCAATGTTCATAGAAATCAAAATCCAGAGTGCAATCAATCATACCTTCAACCATACCTTTACCTTGTAATGCTCGAAGTCCCTTTTCTCCGATATGCCCCATTCTTTGATGCCACAACATTGTCTTTCCTCCTGATGCAGTCAGGGTTTTGTCATCTTTACCTCCTTCCTCCAACACAATAGAATTGTTACATTCATCAATGCTGGTTTTTCCCAATAGTTTGTACAGAGTTCCATACCGAACTCCCCCCATCAATACCATTGATCCTCGAACCATTTTGCAACCACCATCTCCACACACAGTCTTTACACCTGCAACATCCATCTTTCCGACAGATATCAAGTTTCTTGCTAGATTTGGAATGTGTAGCACTCTAGGAAAAGTTCTAATCCTTCCATCCTTCAGTTTTAGCTTGACTCTACCACATCCAATGATACTGGCTGATGAATTGTCTCCCAAGTACACATCTCCTCCATTGTACTTTTCATATTCACAGAACCACTCCCTACGAGGGGTCATATGACATGATGCACTTGAGTCAATCAGCCATGTATCACATTATGAAGGATTACCCGTTGAAGCTAGGTACACATCTCCTCCTTCTTCTGAGGAGTTATTCGCCTCTGTGGAAGGGGTATCCTCATATCCCTTTGCTTTCTCAACATTCTTAGATCTGCAATCCTTTTTATAGTGCCCAGCTTTACTGCATTTCCAACACTTCCTTATTCCTTTTCCTGGGGATTTAGATCTCCCCTTAGATTTAGATCTCCCCCCAGATCCTTTATTTTTGTTTCTCTCCTGGGGGTACCCTCTCACAGACAAGGCATCCATGCTATGATTATCCATGTTTTTCTGCCTCATCTCTTCTAATAGTAGGGATGATACAATTTCATCAAATTTTAAGGTCGCCTGGCTAGAACTACCTATTGCAACAATTAGGTTGTCCCAGGAATCCGGCAAAGAACACAATAATGTAATACATTTATATTCTTCAGCCATTTTAATACCAACAGAGGTTATCTGACTTACCAGAGTATTGTAGACATTCAAATGCTCTGTTACAGTGTCATTCTCATCCATTCTGAGGTGAAACAACTTCTTTTGCAGAAACAACTTGTTCACAAGGGATTTTGATTGATACAAACTCCCTAGTTTTTCCCATAGCTTTACTGCACTATCTTCACCAGATACATTCAACAACACAAAGTCTGATAAGAAAAATCGTATTGTACTCCTTGCCCTTCTTTCTAATTTATACCAATCTTCTTGTGACATTGTAGTGGGTTTCGTACCCGAATCCACAGCAATCCACTGTTCCCGATCTACCAGAAGATCCTCCATTTTGAGCTTCCATAGCCCAAAATTCCGGCCGTTAAATTTCTCAATCTCGATTCTTGAAGTGCTCGCCATTCTCTTTCAATGCACAAATCAACACTGCAAAGCTCCCACTGAAACCAGGTTTATCACAAACCCAAGATCTATCAACCACGTCGAACCCTTAGCAGCAAAGGCATCCCCCTGATGCCAAAATCGAGCTTTGATCCCACATGTAAGTTTTAAACCTATGTAGAGAAGCAAAGCATACAGATTCTTTTAAGCAAAATAGAGATCACAACACATCATTCACACATAAACACAGAGATTTACCCTGGAAACCCTTAACCGGGAAAACCAGAAAACCTTGGAGCCACACCTCCTATTTTCTCTTTATTACATTATGAGATCCTTACAATACAAAATATAGGTATTCCACAACATCCAAATACCCTAATCCGTTAACCCGGATTAGAAAAATACTCCAATCCCTTAACTGGGATTAAGTTACATATTTTTAGACAACTTCCAAAAATAGCCACAAACAGCTATAAATAGCCATAAAATCTATAAATAGCCAAAAAAATTTGCTTGTTGCACTTGCATAGGAAACAGGGCCTAGGGCCTGTTTCCGTTGAAGGTGCCTTTGGGATCGCCGAGCTGCAGCGCTGACATGCGCACCTCCCCTCCATACGCACATGCAAAGAATATAACATATACCCAACAATCATAACTTGTGTGGTAGAACTTACAATAGATATTTTATTGTTTTGACCTATGCTTTTAAATTCATCCCATGTAAAGACCAGGGTCAAAATTTATCAGAATGTCATTGTTCATCTCCAACATGTTCCATATGTCATCACCAACTTGTAAACCATTCTTAGACAACTGGTCTTCCAAGCTGTTCCTTTCTCTATAGACAAGCTAAAAGGTAACCTATTGAAATGTACCAATGATATGTATTATGTCCTTGTATATGGGACTTAACTAAATATTCTTTGGTGACCTTTTCTGTCTCACCTAGTCTACCATCAGTTTTGAATCCCCAAAAACCTATAGCTTTGACCCCTATATGTTGTAGTTGAAAGTAGAATTAAGTTTAACGCCAAAATATCTACTCTATTGTTTGTATTCATACCAAGGAAAAGAGAGAACTTAACCCAATGAGTGTCAAAGATGTAAATAATACCCCTTATTCCTCCCATATCCAAATTTCCTTGAGATGCACCATCAAAATAATCCCAACTTCCTGATCTATCAACCTATTCCTCAATTATTCTTCTCTCTTTAATATAATCATTATTTTGTGGAAAGTGACTTAGAATTGCTAAACCTTTTGATGCATACATTGAAGGACCTATAATAACATCCTTGAAAGTGGTCTTATTCCTGACCATGTCCCCCAAATAAATATGAATGGCAGGGCCATGAAGTCCTTTGAAGTCTGGTTGCTTATCTAAGCCTGTAGATCAACTTCTAAATCCTTACCAGACAAATTTAATTGAATCCCTTTTACCAATGAGGCATACTCCCACATCTTTAAACTCTAAGGGAAAGTAATAAATAGATGAGGTAAGTTTTCATTATTCTCCTTACATGGGGGACATCTTCCTAAACCCACCATGAATATTCTTATGAAATGATCCCACACTAGCACTTTATTATTTAGATCTAACCACAAAAACAACTTTGTCTTCAAAGGACAATCAAATTTCCATAACAAGTGAGATCAACTATGAGGGTCAGGAAGATCTTCCTCTTACCTAATAACTATCTATCCCAACCTGGGGGAGTAAGAGCCTCCCACAACATTCCTTGACCATAACATATCATCCTCCCTATACCCAATCCTAACATGGAAATCCTTAAGAGAATTCACATAACCATTCCAAATCTATGTATGAAGAGCAAAGAAACCCAAAGCTTCAGTTGGTAGCCAAGCCTAACAGAGAGCAGTAGTATTAGATTTAATATGCAATTGACTTAGCATTGAGATTCTCTACTCTCTTAGAGCCTCCACCATAACTAAAGGTAGCTTGTGTGCTCCTGTACTTCCTACCCAAGGGACCTGGCCATTTCTCGCCCTTCTCCCATTTTCTACTTGCCATACAAGCTAGTCACGAACTACATCAAAAGCCAAAATAAGAGCCTTCCACGTAATAGAGACATTTCTAAACTACTTATCTATGCTTCTAAACTAATCCGCAGTGGAGAGGGGATGTATATACTACACCCTAACCCATAAACCTTCACCTTTTAGGATCCTCCAAACCGCCTTAGCTACAATTTTTATTAATATTATTACAACAACTTAAAAAAAATCTAAGACCAATTTTTGTATTGAATTATTTTGTTCTTCATGCCAATTTATAAAGTTGAAAACATCAATGTACCATTTGTAAAAAGATAAATGCAACTTGTGCACCTAAATCCTAATTATGACATTGGTGTCCTTCAAGTTAAAAGGTCGTAAAGATGGTAACATCAATGTACAATTTGTTAAAAGGGAAAGCCTATACAAGGTAAACTTAAGGCCTAAGTTTGGCATGGCCATTTGTAAAAAGGTAAAACCTATACAACCACCACTGTAAAAAGGGAAAACCTATGCAAGGTACACTTAAAAGCATAATTTTGACATCAATGTCCTATTAAAAAGGTCATTTTTTTTTTGTATTTGTATATTGTTTTATTCGTTGGATGTATAATTGACTTTCATTATCTCCACGTCACTTTGACATTAAATTACATGTAACTCAAGCTGTTTATATGAGAGAATCGTTTGAAAATAATTAGCAACTATGAATGTTAAACACTACGCAATGTAGTATTTAATGTTGCGACTACGCAGAGGTGCGTCGTTGGATTTGACTGTTGAATCATATATGACGATGCAGACTGCATGGAGGTGCGCCTTTGGATCTGACTGATAAATAAGATCCAATGGTTCAGGCTGCGTGGAGGTGTACCATTGAATATGACTATTAAACTAGATCCAACGACACACCCTTGTGTAGCCACACCGTTAAATGCTATTCTGCGGGGTGATTATTGTTTGCCATTAAAAACTACCATTGTAAAGTACACTTCAGCTTCATTATAACACTAGTGCATTTCAAAATAAAAATTGAAACTTGTTATATTTATCTATAAAAAATCAAAATCCAATATAAACTTTAGCTCACTATAAAAGTCGTTATATTTCCATATACTTAAGCCTAAGGTGAAATTTGTAGTATCCTTATCATACCCAAAACTCAAGGTAAATATTCTTAAGGACTTGTGTTAGTGTAACCGTAGTTTCAATTTATGTATCATTGCCACCATCCAACCTCACGGATGCTTCTAAGCTTTAGAAATTGGCCGCCAAGGATTGATCTTAAGCCTCCATATTTTGGTGCTCATCAATCAATATGATTCCAATAAAGTAAATTGGGTAAGCGATGTTATTATACTTGAGAAAAATATGAATAGTTGTAACAAATATTGGAGACATTTAGAAGACCTAATTTAGTAAATTGCATGGTAGTAATTTCCAATGCATAGTTAAACTTTGATTGGTTAGCTTTCTAATCCTATTGCAAAGTGTGATATTTGAAGGTGTGCAATAGACATGATTTGAGGATGGAAGAGTTACCTTCATTTTTCTTTTCCATAATTAATCTATTCAATTCCTTAAATTATAAGTTATATTTTCCATAATTGTGTGAGAATGTATTCAATTCCTTAAATTATAAAGTGAATATAATTTAATCCCTTGTAAGTGACATGTTGAGCCCTTAAATGACTCTACAAGATGCTCTTGTTGTTGATCCCTTACTATACCAAAAATCCTTAGCCACCACATATTCTCTTGCAGATTTCGGGAAGGTTTTCGATGAACGTAATGAACACTAATATTTGGTACCGTGAATCACATTAGGAAAATAATGTTAAAGAAATACAATAAAATAATATCAAATAAGAATTTATTTATTTTTGTTAGTTGCATAAAATAGAAGAGGAGAAAATCAATCAAACAAACTCACTTCACAATCCATACTTACTTCACAATCCATTATTTAGGAGGCACCACTCTTTTGTGACTATTACCATAACATAAACAAAAGAATCAAAATATATTGGAACATATCTATTTTACCACATTGATTCAAATTATATATATATATATATATATCTTTGTAAAGGCTTTTATCTAGTGTAGATGTTACCTTTTTTTGTGAGTCTTTTTTGTTATGATTAGAAGCACATAATAAACATAATCATTAGATAAAGCACATAAACGTAATGACAACAAAGGATTAGCCTAGAAGCCCAATCGAGAAAACCAACCATAATAGATCTATTCTTGCTAACCAATCTAGTTAGGGCATGGCCACATAATGACAATAAAGGATTACCTTGGAATTACAATCGGGGAAATACAACAAAGGATTAATCAGGAAAATCTGGATAGGGCATGGCCACATAATGGCAACGAAGGATTACCTGGAAGCCCAATTGGGAAAAGCAACCATAATAGATATATTCTTCCTAACCAATCCGGTCATGACATGGCCAATCCACATCACTGACCACACTAAGGTCAACACTAGGCTCCTTAGGCCCCTTACAATGTAGTTTTTCAAGTCTTTAAGTAGGCTTCTTCACATGCAATACTATTGGCCCGAAAACCATGAAGTTTGACTCATTAATCCATTCAAGCAATATATAGTCAAAATCGGCTCCCAAGAAACAAGTGTTACAAAGCTGAATTTCAACCCAAGTGAAAAGGATAACAACATACCTCCCAATCACCAAATCTTACACTCCATTAACAATCAAATTTATTATTTTACTATAATATAAATTATTTCAAAAAAATAAAAACCTGCAGTGAAATTTATCATGTCAACCCCATTTTGCTATTAAACCACATATTCGTTTTCAATTACAGTTCAAAGCTTTGCTAGCTTTTGGAAATTGAGAATACCTAACAAAAGGTACAGTGCAATTATCACTGCTGTTAAGTACACGTAAGTTAAATTTCGACAACGGTGCCCATCAAACTAAAAGCTCAAATTTGTTGTCTATCGAAATCAATGCCCTTTTTTGGACATGTTCATGAGCCCAATAATTAATGGCAATGTCTCAGAACAGAAACTGTTAACGTCTTAAATTAGTCCTTCCATGGCTTCCATCTATGATGTTCTCATCCAGCCACAAAGACTTTGGCTGTCATCAATTAATATGATTTGGACATGTGTAAGGTTGGTCAAAAATGTCTTTATACGTGGCAAAACAGGATTGATTGCTACCAACCTTTGGAGATACCCAGAACTTGGAAGACCTTAATGCCTTGGGATCAATTCACTGTCCTCAACCAAAAAGTTTAATGATTACAGATTTTTGACATTCCAATGCAATCTGGATTAATGTCTTAGAGCAAATTAATGTCTGATTAGACAACTTGCTTCAAGCTGGCAATGAAAGTATAAATAGGCGTGGAGTGGCATAAGTCCATTGATGTATCCTGTGGTTGGTTGAACGCTTCCCTGCTCTTGAGTCTTCCAGTTCTATAGATTGCAATCGTCCAATCGTCTATTCTTCTGCAATTTTAACTTTATAGGATTCATTCATGTATGTAGAATTTTTTGTTCATGTGTTTCCATATGGATTTGGCATTGATTTCCTGGTCTTTGTAAATTATAGGACTCATTTATGTATGGAGAAATTTTTGTAAATGGATTTTCAGATGGATTTAGCATTGTTTTCCTGGTCTTTGGCAAATTGAATTGCTTATGGTTTGTGGGTTGTTTTACTGATCCCCCACTTTCCTGCTTGCTTTTTCCTTGTTCAGAAGCATTTATACCAATCAGAATAAATTGCATTGCAGTAGTCACAGGTGCATATCTAGAATTTCATTTCCTACCTTTGTAGTTCTATTGCAGACCTCTGTGATCTGTGGAGGGGGCTGTTCCTGCCATGTAGATGGAAGAATTTTTGTCATCTTTCTTCAGAGTTCTTTTACATGATAATGTAAGCATGTATTCCGTTATGTAAATTTCAAGGTCTCTGTTAGATGGTTAGGCTTTGAGTGGACTCATGGTTTAAAATCTGATATTTAAAACATGGAGCAGATTCCATCACTGAATTGAGTGGCTTATGCAGAGTTTACAAGCCATGGAGAGAAGTGGGTGCCTGGAGTTGAATTTAGCCCTGTGCTTTGCCAGCTCAAGCTTACAAAACGCTGAGGTAGAAGAGTTTTATCCCATTCACTCAACCAGAGTTTTGTGCTGCTGAGATTCTTTTTCTACCATCTAGCAGTAAAGGTCCGAGGCACAGATTCCTCACCAAAGAGAACTGAGAAGTTACTTGTTCGTCTGATTGCCAATTTTGTCAGGAATCAGACTAACTTGATCAGATTAGAATTTCCATAGTTGGTTTCAATAGATTAGTGGTCTCAGTAAATATATCATTGAAGATCCATTGATCTTGAACATGGCGGCAGCCATAGATTTCCCTCTGCATACTCTGAGTTCTGGGCCTTTGTGCTTGGATCCTTTATCATTTGGAGAAGAGTCGATGAAAGCAGTTGAATCGGATATCAGACAATCAAGAATAGAGACATCTCAGAACTCTGAATCAAATCGTGGTTCAACCTGCTCCCTTCTGGAACTTTATGAGTTTATGGGAAGGCCTAATTATAACTCTGCAGTGGATATCTTCAATCCAGATGTAACACTTCATCACTTGTATCATGTAGGTTCAGGCATTGCATCTAACTTCTGCAATTTATATTCAGAATTAATCCCCTATGCAAATAGTGATGTTAGAGATAGCCTGTCATGGCCACGCCTGAGTTTTGGAGAGTTAGAAGGCAATACTAACCAACAGCAGTTTTTGAATTTTCATGTGGGGAATCAGAGTGAGCTGCAGCCCATGGCTGCTAGTTGTCAACAAACACCTTCTCAGATCCAGTTTCAGCTTCAGCAGAGACAGCTAGCCGAGATCGAGCAGCTCCAGTGGCTTCCATCTGCTAGTGCAGATCCCAAACCAGAATTGGCACAACGGGGGAATCCAATGGACCATCTTGGCCTGAAGCCTTGCCAAATGAAACATGCTGCTAAGAAGGACCTGAGGCTATGCAGCAATCAGTCCACCAAGCTTTACAGAGGAGTCAGGCAGAGGCATTGGGGAAAATGGGTGGCAGAGATCAGATTACCCAGAAACAGAAACAGGCTCTGGCTTGGGACTTTTGATACAGCAGAGGAGGCTGCATTGGCCTATGACAGGGCTGCTTACAGGCTAAGAGGTGAGTATGCTCGCTTGAATTTTCCTGGCTTAAAACATCAACTGCAATTGATTCATGGTAGTAATAGGCCATCCCCATCCTCTACTTCCAATCTGCATTCAACTACAGCCACTAGCAATCAATCTGGACTGTTTTCTGTTCTGCAATCTTCTGTAGATGCCAAACTACAAGCAATCTGTGATCGTTTATCTGCATCCAATAAGTCATCACATGAAGGAAAGTTGGGTCATAAATTTTTAAGTCAAAAGATCCTTACAGTGACACCTTGTAAGGAGAAATCAACCATTGAGGTGAAACCAGAAAGTCCTGATAAATACAACTGCGAGGTTGATAAAAATTCAGTGATTACAGAACTCAATTCTAATTCTGCAGCATCTTGTAGATCTGTAATAGATGCACTCTGCAGTATGCCATCAATCTCAGCTTCGACATCAATGTCAGCTGCAGCTTCAATGTGGGCAGATGTTGATGGAGTGGATCCTCTGACTAGAATGCCTTCTTTGGACATGGACATGACTTGGGACGTGCTGGATTCTGATAATACATATATAACATGTTAAGAAAGTAAGTGGGTAGTAGCCACGATGAGAACATGGGTGCCTAATGAACATGGATTATGTTTGTGCCCTGAGTTTGGTCAGTCCTGAGTAAGATTAGATCTTACTATTTTACAATTTATTCAGTAAGAATGTAAACACCTGCTGTTGCAAGGTCCATATTCATGTTAAGTAGGAGAATGAGATATAAATATATTGTTATAAAGATATATCTCATACAAATATTGTTATGATATATAACTACTCAGAGATTCTGGAGCCATAGCTGATAAATTGATAATAGATATACTGAGCAAATTATCAATCAGAGGATCTGAGATATACCTATAGTCAAAAGGATATAGGTTACTGTAAATCTCTTTATCTCATGACTATAAATGTTTCATTCTCTTTGGGTATATGCTTCATTGCCTAAATGTTTTGACTTACCTTCATTGTTGAAGAAATGAAAATATTAGTTCTTTTCTTAGTAATTCACTCTGATTGAATTTCTTCAATCTGTATTTACTGTTCTAAGCAAGTAATTCTGTCTCTACTTCTGCTTAGGATTGTTTGCTCAATTTTTCACATTTGATTTTCTTTTCGTGTATTGTCGACCTTATTTCAAACATTTTGCGATAAAATCATGCATTGCATTGCTTGCTCAATTTTTCACATTTGATTTTCTTTTCATGTATTGTCGACCTTATTTCAAACATTTTGCAATAAAATCATGCATTGCATTTTAATTCATAGCTGAAAATAAAATTACAATTACATGAAAACACAAGACACGCATTTTCAACCTAAATCACAATTCCATGAAAACACAACAAAAGTATTTTCATCCTTCCCCAATTTCTAATATAAGAGTTACATGGAAATAGATGGGAAAGTATTTTCTGAAAAGGATAACCTTCCACAATTTTCAATACAAGAGTTACAGGAAAATACAAGACATATTTGAAACAGGATAACCTTCTATAATTTAGTTTTCCTTTCTCATCTTTAGACTAGATAACATAAGTATCTTTGAAAAAGGATGGCACAAGTATTTTCAATTTGAGAATCAAACCAGTTTTCCTTTCTCATCTTAGACTAGATAACATAAGTGTCTTTGAAAAAGGAAGGCACAAATATTTTCATTTTGAGAATCAAACCGGGGCAGCGATGGAAAACTCCCACTGGTTAACAAGTATTTTCAATTTGAGTATCAAACCCGGCTAGTGATGGAAAACTCTCACCGATTTACTGCTTGACCACACTCAGCCATCGAATGTAACTTACATGCTTTCAAGGATTTGAACTATGATCTGACTTGAACTATTATCTACACTCAGCCATCGAATGTAACTTACATGCTTTCAAGGACTTGAAACTATGATCTGACTTGAACGATTTACTGCTTGACCACACTCAGCCATCGAATGTAACTTACATGCTTTCAAGGACTTGAACTATGATCTGACTTGAACTATTATCTGACTTCAATGTGTGAGCTTGAAACCAGTAGGGATCCTCCCAACACCAACCAGACAGCCTTACACTACGTAGTGAAAGCTTATACATGCATTCCTATCCTATCCATTGCAATGGTGTCAAAGTGGTGTACATTTTGTGTATCAGGGAACCAACATCATATCATCTCTGCCTCCTCCCCTCTCAACGCCATATGACACTTGTATGGAAAAGAATCCTGTGAAGCTTAAGAAAGGGATTCCTAAGCTAATGAACCCTACGAACAATTCTTAAGCCATGTGGGAAAAAGAGTACATTGTTACAAACTTCAAGTTTGAAGCAAATCGAACTAGAAACACGCAGATTAATACAGATGGTGACATAGGTCTCCGAAATAGAACCACAATAGATAACAGAAAAAAACTAGGTGGTCTGTTCCTCAACAATCAAGGTATTTATTTTTTGAATGCCATACAAATTGATGCATGTTCATATGTAGTTTTGGATGACTTGCAAAATAGACTTCACAGAATGTATGCTGTCCCTATGATGAATCACTGTAGTGGAGACCGCTTCTCAGCCTTTGTATAAGGAAGCCAGATGACACCTTAAGTGCGTCAACTTTGCCATTAAGTCAAGGAAACTTGGACTCTTGATCGTAGGATTGGAGGAGAGCTTGTGTTTGTATGTTATTGTGTTCACTTTTACGGCAGATTTGTTCCTATTTGTGATTGAAGAGCTTTAGTTTGGTGTGTTGTTGTTAGTTCACCTTTGGTAGGAAGCTATGAAGGTTTCTGTAATAGAAAATGGATTCTAACGAGTTAAAGATTGAGAAATTTACAGCAAGTTAAGGATTGAAAAAGTTGCCAACCACACTTTCATTGACACGGGAGTATTTTCTTTTGAGAGAGAACCAAAGGATGCCATCATGATTTACGACAAGAACCTTCATACTACATGAATGAAGAGGATTGGGACGGGATGATTGGAAAGTTCAGTGTCTTAACTATCTTCACTCTTTGGAAATGCAGTAACCTGCTTACCCGACCATTTGCACCGATCGGACGATCGGCAACGTTGGATGTGACCACTTACGCAAGACAGGTTGTTCGATCGGTGCAAATAGTCGGGTAAGTAGTGAAATCCTTTGGAAATTGACACTCAAGTATTTTCTTTTTGAGATAGGACTAAAGGATGCCATCATGATTTATGACAAAAACCTTGATACTCCCTTAATAAAGAGGTTTGGGATGGGCTGATGAAAAAGTCTTTTCCTTGACTGAGGGCAAAAACTTTGATATTCCCTTAATAAAGAGGTTTGGGATGGATGAATGAAAAAGTCATTGCCTTGATTGGTCTTAACTTGTTTTTGACTTAGTGTCATTGAATGTGTTAGGGACAAGTACAAGAAAAGGGTTTTGGGATAGGCTTATAACAATATTTGGGATAGGCCTATAAAAAAACATGAATCAAAATTTCTCATGAACTTGATATTTCGAAGGAAGAAGTTGTATGACTTTACGATGAAGGATGGTGAGGGAGTGATCAAACACCTAAATATTTTTTATACTCTTGTAAATTAGGTGAAGGCCAATGCAGATGTGGTTAAAGATGTTAAGGAATGCATTTTTTTTATATGTGGTAAATGATCCATTTTAGGACTCGGCTGGCACTATTGACTAGTGCTTAGTCTCAATTGACTCCTTGGTTGGATCTTAGTCGAATTGACTCAGTTGACTCTGCGGATCAACCAATCCATCAACTTAGTCGAATCAAGCAATCTTTTACAATATTAGTTCATCATGTGTGATGTGCAGAATTCAATGTCTCAAACACATGCCAACCAACATTCTAAACAGTCAAAAGGCACTGGGAAGACGCCATCGATGTGGCAACGGTGTCTCTTCATCTTCTTCTAGCCGATAGTTGGAAAGAAAATGGTTGGTCTTCACAATCATGTTGTAACTACTTCTTTGTAACTGAAACACAATGGGTAGACACTCAAGCGTCCCTTAGATTTGTATATATGCATGTAATCCCAAATCTGAAATGATTCCTTGTTCTTGATAGCACTAAGACGGGGTATGAAAGTGAAGGCTCGATTGGTTTCTCACGGTTCCTTCATTTGACCTCTATTCATGTAAAGGATTCTTTCGACTTAGTACACCTTGATATAGGATTTTTCTTACAGACTTAGGAGACCGATGTCCTATGAACGACTCAATACAACCAGAGTTTTCACCCTTGAGGTTTCTCCATTATCAATTCCCGACTTGCATTTTCATGTGCTTCGTATTGTCTATTGGTTTCAGTTGTTTTTTGTTATGTTATTACCTACATTGGTTTTCTTATTTAGTCTAATATTATTGGCTTTTGTCATAACAAAGTTTGACTTATTCATTCGACTCTATTGTCCTCTTGTCGACTCCTTGGGTAACACAAATCATTGGTATCATAGCACTCTAGTATGCTCTAGCCTTGCTTAAACACTACTTGCATAGTGAGCAAGCTTATGCATGTTCAAAAACATTCTAAGACCCAACTATTTAACTTGCAATTACCTTCAAGTATTTATTTTCTCGAAACCATAGACTGAAGATGGCAATTGAAACAAAGGACACAACTCCTCATAGAAAATTGAATAATTCATAGAGCAAGCACTCGCTCGACTTAGAACTAAAGTTTATGATAATTTCAATGGGATCCTTGCTTGATTTATGAGTTCATTGGGCTTGACTTTATAGCAACATGCCGAGTTTTGCCTTCAATATGGTTAACCCTTTCAGAGTACAAATAAACTTGGACAAACCAAATTTGGAAGGAAAAATTGATGTAGAATCTGTAGACAACTAGATACAACAATTAGAGTCTTATTTCTCCATGAATCAACTTTATGAGGTTGAGAAAGTCACCATTGCACCTATGAAGATGTCGACTCATGTACATTGTTGGTGGGGAAATCTTTTGAGTAAGTGAAATGAAGAAGGGCACCCCATTGACACATGGGAAAAATTTGTTGAACATGATAAGACATAATTTTATCTACCCAAGTACATAGAACAACAATATAAGAAATGCTAGTAGTTAAGACAATGGGAAGATCAGAGTATACAGAGTTATACTAATGAATTCCATTGACTAATGGCTTGACTTGGTATTAGTGAGGAAGAAAATTTACTTGTTTTTAAGTATATTAGTGGATTATCTCCTTATATCCAACTATAGATGGAATTTCTCACTATTGGCACTCTAGCAGAAGCATTCCATTACGCCATCAAGCTTGATGTGAAATTAAAGGTGAAAGGACAATTTTCAACCAAACTGATAGGTTAACCTTTTGACAAGAAAACTCAATTGACTATTCACTCTGAAAAGTCAAAATGGTCCACTCATACTACTTCATAGAAGCAAGATCATGGTAAGAAGTCTTTCAAGAAAGATAAGGGAAAACATGACAAACAACCTCTTGTAAGGAAATGGTGTGATTACCATAGTTTAGCTTGGCATGATGCATCTGAATGCAAAGCTCAGAAGACATTCTTGATGCAAATGTCTACCTCTAACTTAGTCTTGGTCAATAAAGCTATCATGGAATCAAATCAAGATTCCTAGACTCTATTGGCATCAACTTTGATGTCCCTCACAAACTTGACCATTGTCAACAAAGAGGAAAGAGAACGACTATTCCATACACAAATGTGGGTTTAGAATGACCCGTTTCATATGATTGTGGACATTGGTAGTTAAAAGAACTTTGTCTTTGAAGACATTGTGAATAAATTGAGTCTTGTTACTACTCCACATCCACAACCTTACAAAATTGGTTGGATGAAGGATGGATAGGAGCTCAAGATCACCCGAAAATACAAAATTTCCTACCTCATCAATCCTTTTTTGGATGAGGTGCTCTGTGATATAGCACCACTCTCAGTATACTATTTGGGAAACCCTACTTACGGGACACGCATGAAAATTATCAGTCTAGACCACATAAAGTGATTGTTAAAATCCAATATTAGTGGTATGGCATTCCTAAACGTCGACTCGCAACAACAATTGAAATGGTTTCACAAAACAAGACAAAAAGTTGATCAACCATGCTTCTAAATTCATGTTGTTGATGATCAAACCCTAGTGCTCCAAGAGGTTCACAACAACCGGTCAACTCTCCATAGATCACAACTGTCAACAACAACTACAAGTTGACAAAGTACTTGAATAATACAAATATGTGTTCAAATTGGAGTACCACTACATTGCTAGGTGAATCAATCCATTGATCTTGTTCTTGGTTCTTCATTACCCAATGTATATGTTTATAGAAGGTAAGTTTTAGAGAATGAAGAAATCCGTAGACAAAGTTAATTCACACTAGCTCATTCAGTTAAGGTATTGGTCTCATCAGCAGGGCTACCGAAGCTCAATTCCTGTTAGGGGTGATCTAGTCGAGAGAAGACACCAAAAAATCCATCCATGCTAAGGGTTGGTGTGGTCCAAGTTGAGTGCAATCCCTGGGTGACTTTGATGGCTTAAATGCCCCTGAGTAGTGGTTCTTAACCAAGGGTTCATTGCTACCGACCCCGAGTGATGGGAAATCAAACAATAAAAAAAGACGGAGAAATTCATACACAAATTCAAGACTTGATCAACAAAGGTCATATCCAACCCAACTCCTTTCCTTGTGAAAGCATTGTTGTTCTAGTCCCTAAGAAAGATAAGACATGATGCATGTGCATCAACTATATGGATCTCCATAAAATTTGAGTAAAGAATCAATATCCTCTTTCTAGAATAGATGATTTACTTAATTATTCGAAATATGCTAAATTCTTTACCAAACTAGGCCTCAATTCAGGATATCATCAAATTCCCATAGAGTCCTTAGATGTATAGAAGATTGCTTTCAAAGCCATAGAAGGTCTATTTGAATGGTTAGTCATGCCTTTTAGCTTGACTAATGTACTTGCAACTTTTATGAGATATATGGATGATGTTCTAGACCTTTTGCATGAAAATTTGTTATTGTTTATCTATACGACGTTCTATTTTTTAGCTTATAATGGGATGAGCATTTGTAGTAGCCTCAACAAGTGCTTAGCACTCTCAGGAAACCCAATCTATGCTTGAACTTGGATAAGTACTCTTTTGCAATGAAGAGTATCAAATACTTGGGATACGTGATCGACTCAACATGCATTTGAGTCAACCTAGAAAAGATACAAGTAATCAGGGAACGACCTGCTCCAAGAAACATTCATGAACTAAGGAGTTTTCATAGTTTAGCCAATCTCTATCACAGATTTGTGTTGGGATTCATCCATATATATTGGCCAGCGAATCAGTTGACTAAAGGAGGTGGAAAAACAATTTTCAAATGGACAATAACACAACAAAAATGTTTGCACAACTCTAGTGTTCATGCTACCTAATTTGCATCATCCATTTAAAATTGAGTCCGACACATTAGACTATGCCATGGGCACCATGACCACTCTATAATATATTTGATCTAAATCGGATATGAAATATTAACTCTTACTATTGAAATGATCAAAAGTGGAATAAAATTTTACAAGACGAACAAACAAAAAAGACATAAACTGAGAGTGGCAGAGGGTTAGAAGGTTAGAGGGAGAAACCAAAAGACAATTTTGGAGACTAAAAATTCATATTCCTCAGCACCTAGATGTTGGGCCCTTTTAGGTTTCAAGCACCATCCAAAATGAAGTCTACTACTAGGCTTCTGGGTGTCCCAATCGGTGCAAACTGAGATTTGAATAAATAATTCCAAGAAACCAAGGCCAAGGAAGGCTTAGGTAAGTTATTAGTCTCTGTTTAGGAAGAAAATATATTTTAAGTAGGTTCAAAACAGTTCTGGATAGTTCTGAAGAGTTTGGGGGTGGTTGGGAAAAACTAGTAGAATTTGGCCTAGATATTGGCTACGCAAAGGAGGCCTCTCAAACACTATACAACCTCAATGAATTCTCGTTCCATGATTTGTGTTGGGGTTTTGGGTGAGTGTATAACCTACAACAACTTACAGAATGAAACTTGGACACAGAACATTCATGGCATCATAAATAGTAAAACTAGTCATATTTAACTAGTTAAAGAGCATAGGTAAGCAAACAAGGTGAATTTTACTTCTCTGATTTATAAGATTTGTAAATAATTATTCTCAAAGGTTTAATAGACCCTATTAAACAACAAAAAACTTATATATCAGTATTTTATCCATATCATAACTGTCATAGCATGGAAACTTATAAAAAGCTCATTAAATGAGCATTGGAATGCCTCTCCTACTAAAAATTTGGCATTACGACCTTCTTGAGAAGAAATGTTACTGTATATCTGAGATCAAAATGATAAGAAGAACATGAGAAGCTAAAAAATATTTTGAAGGAACTGACATCCCTCAATGGTGCCAAACACTAAAGGTTGGAGGCTTGAAATCAACACTCGATACCAATTTCACATTCCTGGGAGCATAAGTGAAGTATCCTTTACTGGAGCTTGATTTCCAAGGCTGAATGGATAATCTCTGAGCTTTATCTTCGTCTTCAATGGCTGCTACTAATTGGCTCTCTATGGTTGCACTGAAGAATAGAAGGGAAGATAGAAGAGACTAGGAAAGCTTGGGGCGCATCACCCAAGGTAGTTGAGGTACATCACTCAGACAAGAAGCTATGCTTCACTTAACACTAAAAAAATAATCACCAAAAGTTGTTATGGTCCGGTGGCATTATATTTCGAAATTTTTAGTGAAACTGTTCTTAAGTATCTGAATTATGAAAGGGAATTGTTTTCCATTTTACACTCACTTAAGCAATCGAGGCACTACATTCTAGGAAGAGAAACATTAATTCATATGTACCATAAGCCTCTACAATTTTCTCCGTCACAAGCTAGGTTATAGATGAGGATACAATTCAAGTGGATCAGTTACCTACAACAATTTCAATTGGTTACTAAGCATTGAAAAGGAAAAGCCAATACAAAAACTGATTTCCTTAGCCAACCACAAGTCACTTCACTTCTTACAGTGTTAAGTATGCATGGTTATGATATCATTACTTGGCCTCAATTTTATGAAGAAGACATTGAATTCTCCCTAGTGTATCGAAAACTCCAAACAAGTCAGTTGATTTCTCTTGATCGCCACTCGAGTACAATTTTCTTTACAATCTTGGACAACTTTGTGTACCTCTAGGTGAGCACAAACAAAAGGCCATTTGGGATGCACACTACAACAAAACAATATGTCATTTTAGAGTAGTAAAGACTCTTACAATACTTTAGAATTATTTCTACTGGCCTTCACTCAAGACCGATGCCAAAAAGTATATCAAGTCGCGGGGTTTGTGCCATTACAAGCCACTAAATCGGTGACGGGCTTTGTATGCACCCTTTACTATATTTTTCAAGACCTACTATGATTGAAGAACCCATTCAAGTAGCCGAAGATATCATCGGAGCATCGATGGGTTTAGCATCAGATGGAGCCAAACAAACCCATCTCTCCCAGAATCTGCTTGCTACTTTTAGCCATAACGTCAACGTCTCCGTGGCTGTTAAAAGATGCCTGGAATTTGCAGATTCTTCCATTGCTCTAATTGCCACAATCAGTGTTGCTATAGGAGTAGAGAAAATAATACAAGATGTAAAAGCATGGATGAGCACATCACTGGCTTATGTATATGACTGTAGCTTTGATCTCAGGTATGCCAATACTACACACAAGATAAGCACAACCATCCAACAAGTGGATTGGGTTACAAATTTAACTAGCAAGGCCTCCAGTGTGGTAGATGCTCTGGCTATATATGGAAAGAATATGGTCCTATGGAGGCTTCCCACAACAGAGAGAGCATCCAAAAGTTCCTCTAGGACTTCACATTATTACCATCTTACTAATAAAAACTGGGATTGGGATGTATTAGAGGTGAATGAACTAGTCGACGTTACTGTGTCAAAATTGGATCATAAATCCTCTATATCAAGCATTCAACAAGTGGTGAACAGTGCACCAGACTACTCTAAGAAGAGATTTGTGATCAAGGTCGAGGCCAAGGTTTATGAGGAAACTGTTCGAATCCCCCGTAGTAAAATGAATCTCATATTTTTGGGCGCCAAAAACTTGATTTACATACCAAAAAACATTAAATTTGGTTTATATCCATTAGGCTAATTGTAAATCATATGCATCATTTATTATTTTATATGGATATGTTTTCATGAAGTATTTGAGAATTTTAATGTTAGAGAAAAACAATTAAAGAATAAAACAAGAGCCATAGTGTCTATGTTTGAGGATGTTTGTTGGATACAAATTATTATTGACAAAATATATAAATTTATGCAAATGAAAATCCATACAATTAACTAAGAACTACCTAGCTTGATGTATTCATGGAAATTAAAAAATTCAGTTTTGTGACAATAAACTCTAGCTTTGCCATAGCATGTACATTTGACGGAGAACATTGCTCTATTTGCACCCTTTTATCTATGCAGGTAGTGTTCAAGTATAAAAATCTTATTAATAGGTACATTGCCACCTCATGGCTCTTGTTTATAAAAAAATTAAGTATCCNCATTTTTAGAGTAAAATTTTGTTATCTTGTAAAACTTCAGAAAATCAATCCGAAGAAAAATAAAAATTGATAAATCGTTTTTCTAGGAAAAAATAACTAACCTATAAGTTAAAATTCATCCTTAAAGAAAAAAAATGAACAGTAAAACAAAGTGTATTAGAGAACATGGAATGACAAGGTAGTGAAGGGGAGGTGGAAGTGGAGGGAGGGGTGATTTTGAGAATTGCATTAGCGTCCCATCCCCCAACCCTCTCTCTTTGCATTTGTCTTTGTTTTACTTAAAGTGATGTAAAAAATGATTTTGTTTTATTTTTTTTTGGAAAGGATTTTTAATTTTTGTTGGTGTTTGACTTTATATATATATTTATTGGGTAAATTGTTTTTTTATAATTTGTATTTTAGTTTTTTTTTAAAATTGGTTTGGATTATTTTGATAAATTGTATTATAAAATTCGTTTTTTTTTCATTTTTGTTTGTTTGTAAAGCTGCATGATTTATTGAGCGAAAAAAGCAAAAGTTATAGATGTGACAAAAAGCAGAGGAGGCCGTAGGTGGTGAAATCACCACCTGAGTCATTCAAAAATATTGATCCATTTAGTAAGGCTGTTACAGAAGGAGTCCATAGGCTTAGGGAGCCAGAAACATCCGAGATTACATACATTTGAATTGTTTGATCTACCATTTCAGAAAAAAACATAGTTGCAACTGAAATATACACATATAACAAAAAGACTTGAAAATAAAGTCCAAACCAAGGGGAGATCGCAACGCCACAGAGGACATGAATATAAATCAAGGGGGGAGGTGTCTCTTCCAGAATGGGGCATTCCCACCCCCCATCCTCATAGTTGCTGATAGTGTTGGTGGTAGTGGCTATCACAGGCAGAGGGGGCGTCTGATTGCTCGACCCCTTGCATTCCCGCACCCGTTTGAATAATGGTTCTATGTTGGACATGATGGGGAAGGGAACACTAGTATTGGCACTGTCTGAACTGGAGCCGAACCAAAGTCCACAGACCATCCTCCTGTTGCGTTGCCGTATCCAACCTCCATGTTGCCCACTAGTCTTGAACTATTGGCCAAACACTTCCAGGAAAAGGTGGCATCCATGCTGTTGAGCTGGGTGTCTATCTCAGTCATTTTTCCCTTAACCAAGAGGATGGTGTCGCGAGTCGAACTCCAACTCCCCATCATATCCTCCACGAGGGCTCCCATCATATTCTTAACCAACCAGTAATGGTTGATTTTGCCTCCCCCTCTCCCAATGGCCAGGCGCTGATTCACATGGTGCGCTTCCCAATCGTCAATTAAAACCGAACCGGTATAGATATATTCGCCTCATAACCTTCCTCCACCATGACACTAAGCTCATGTTGCGATTTTCCTCAGTCATTGTTGCCGCTCCTGGGGGTTCCCCTTTTCCTGGACATGATGATAAGGTGAGGGCCTGGATGCTAAAAATGGAGATGGCGGAGATGAATAATCCAAGGCGGTCAGAGAGGATGTAGAACCAGACATCCGCTGAGGGTGCAGGCGAAAATTTCCACCCTTGAGCACCCACTAGACCACAGGAAAATGATTGCCCACAAGAAAAAACCAGAATACACAAGACCAGACCAAACGAGAACACCATACCACTGAGAAGAGCTTGCGACGACACATCGACTGATAATGTCACGTTCTGCCATGGCTCTCCATTTAACTTCATCTCGTTGTACCTGCAAGAGCTTCACATGTTGCATATTAACCAGCAAGAGAACCAGAGTAAATGCGATGGAACAAGATCGAGCCATGGCTAGCCTAAGACTTGAAATTCTCACCCACCCGCTCATTGAGGTTGGGGGGGATGAGGGGGTAATAAAGACCTTGACATGCATGCTGCCACGCATCTGTCTCTCGAACCAAGCCGCCATGCGCTGGCGGTGGGGATCGTTGGCACCCACATCCAGGGATTTTCATTTTTTAAATTTAAGGTCGGTTCACTTGTTGTTTTTAAAACTATTTTAAATTAATAATTTTTATATTTATTTATTTTTAACCTTTATTTTTGTTGGTGTGTTTTTTTTGTTTTATTATTATTTTTTAAATTAAGGGTTGATTTGAAGGTTTATGTTAACAAGATTGTTAGTTATCAAGATCTTGATTTTAAAAATTTGTAATTTTAATCTCAAAAAAGGAGTAGCATTAGTTTTCGATTTTGGATTTGATTATAAGATTTTTTATCAAAACGGTATAGATTATCAAGGTGACAATTTCAAATAGATTGTAATTTTAAACTTGAAAGAAAAGGGTCCTACTAGGAGCACTACTTTTCGATTTATGGTTCAATTCAAGGGTTTCGTTTGCAGCAGTATCCTTTTTCAAGATCATGGTTTAATTTAAACCTTAAAAAAAACAGCAGTGCTACTACTAGCACCATTTTTTGATTAAAGGTGTATTTTGGGGTATTTCACAAAAAAAATATTGGTTTTTAGGGCCTGAGTTCTTGTTTTGAGGTCACATTCTCACCAACGTGATAACTAAGTGTGAACACTACGGTGGAGAGTCTCAAGATATTTGAGGTTGTTGGTTAGTTGTTACCACATTGTTACAAGTAGAAACAAGGAGTACTTGTGAACTCACTATGAATTTAAAACCATTAGTAACAAGAGTATGTGTCGAGGAGGAGGAATAAAATATTTAGTGGTAATATATCCAAATCAAGAGGGACATATTCAAGTAGAGGCTCATGAAATGACACATTGATTTTTTGTTAGTGCAAAAAAGAGGGACACAATAAAACATAGTTTATTGTTGATCTTTCTAATGAGACAGAACACTATTTTGCTACAATTTCTTGTACAATGTGAAGCATGAATCTATCAACTACATCCTTGATAGTTAATGCTTGACAGGGGCATGGTTGGTATATTTTGGAGCCTCTTTCCCTACGACTCAAGATAGGATAGGGAGTAGTTCAAAGGACCATGAGAAAGTTCACTAAAACAATGTCTTTTTTAGTGACAAATTCAATTTACAAAATTGTTGGTAAAGGTAGTGTGAAAATCAAGCACAAAGATGGAAGGGTGAAGTTTATACTTGATGTAAGGAATGTAGTAAGTATGACGTGCAATATATCCTTTGTTAGCATGGCTATCCAATTTGTTGATGTTAGAGTTAAACAATATTCACCAAAGAAGGTTGTAGATTGGTTTATGGAGTTACCACTTTGTCTAAGGAAGTAAGACTTGGAACAATAACACATTATACAACATGTCGAGAACTTTATACTCACAACAAGAACTCTGGCCCCCAAAATCCATTTTTTGTGTGTCAAAAACATGTAAATCAACCTTCAAATAGAAAAGTGATGCTACTAGTAGCACACTTTTTTGTTACAAGGTTAAAAATATAACCATTTCCTTAAAAACCCATAATGTTGTTAACAATAGCCTTAAAATCAACCATTGAATAGAAAACTAATGCTACTGTTAGCATGTTGGTTTTTTCAAAGGCCAAAATCTTAACTTGTTTAAAAGCACGAACTTAACAATTACTATCATTGGTAGAAAAATCTTAAAATCAACCTCTAAGCTAAAAAGTCGTGATAACATTGGATTATTTTTTAAATCATGGCCTTGAAAAATAGAGGCTCCACTCTTTGTGTCCATGACTCCCCGCTTTTCGTTTTTTACATTCTTTTATAAAGTTTTTTTAATTATAAGAGATTAATATTTAAAATAAATAATTTTTTAATAAAAATAACTTTTATTATTAAAAATGATTTTTTTACTCAAAATATGAAATTCATATTGAAAACATTTTCTATTAAAATTAATATTTTTTTTTATTAAAAGAACCAAAAATTATAAATTAAAAAAAACATATTAACAAAATTAAAAAAAATAAATAAAATCGAAAAAAATAGAAAACATTTTTTTATTAAAATTAATATGATTTTTTATTAAAAGAACCAAAAATTATAAATTAAAAAAAACATATTAACAAAATTAAAAAAATAAATAAAATTGAAAAAAATAGAAAACGTTATAAATAAAATTCAAATAAAATAAAATAAAAACCAAAAAAAACATTAAAATTAAAAAAAAAAAAACTATGTAAAAAATAAAAAATAAAATAATTTTGAAAGTAAAAAGAAAATTAAAACTTAGTCTTCTTAAACTATTTAAAAAAATAAACAATTAAAAGAAATTAAAAAAACAACCAACGCTCCCCATCCCCCTCGCCCCTCCCTCGTTACCTCTCTTCACCCCTCCACACCCCCTCCCCTCTGCCCTTCACCCTTTCCTTACCCTTGCACCTCCTCCATGCCACTCCCCATCACCCTCACTCCTTGCCCCTTGCCTCCCCCCTCCATTCCCCCTCTCATCCCCTGCCCCCTGCGCTGCCTCCACAACAGGATTTGAACCCGAATTTCGACGTCAGAATGCGATGTCATCCGACATTTTGCACGGATGTGTCGGAGAACAATCAATCAAAAGAATGCCGATAACAAAATATTTATAGCGTTGTCGAATCTTTGACACTAGGGCATCAGATTTCCGACCCTTGTAGTGTCGGTTATCGAACACTTCGTGTGAGATCTTCGACGTCTGTGAACCCAATAATGTCGGTTATCCGACTCCTAAGCGTTGGATATCCGACGGGCTGTATAGGTTTTTTTATAAAAAAAATAAATTAAGGTTTGCATGATTTTAAATTTTATGGTCCCATACTTTCAATGGTAACTATGTTCAAGGTGTCAAATATCTGACCCATGTCCATTATAAATATAAATTGTTTTAAACATTTCGACATGTTTGTTGTAGAAGCGACAGACGATTTGCGAAAATTATTTGTTCCACGACAGACGTTTTTAGGAATTGTTTTATTCTTCAACGGGCGGTTGTGGGAATTTTTTTTTTTCATCGATAGACAGTTTGCCGAGAATTTTTTATTCTTCGACTTCTCTCCGTTTGACAAAACCTTGATGCGTGGAACTTGATTTTTTTAAGACAACTGGTTATATTCATTAACGAAGTTTATGACAAAATGTCAAATAGATTAAATATTCCGGATCCAAATGAAGACAACCGACAATTGCTTGCCAGACTATGGGATGCAGCGAAACGAAGGGGTGATGGAAAATGTTATTGTCCGTGTACTCAATGCAGGGGATTTAAGAGGAGAAGAATATTGATCTCAATAGCCACAAAACATTGCAGGGAACATGGACACATTGAGGGGGGGAACGAATATCATCCATTTGTAGGTTTAGCATTATAAACATTATTATATTCGGTTTTTTTGGTAATTGTATGTATTTTTTTTTCATATATTAATGTATATCTATTGATGTTTCCATGTATTTATATTAAAGGAAAAACACCCTATAGCATGTCGTCCAGAGGAAGTGCTTTTAGAACAAGTTCAAGATCAAGATCATGGAGCGTGTATGTTTAATGGAGAACAAGTGGATGATCATATTGAACAAGATGATCATGCTGATGATGTAATTGAAGATGATGGTACAAATACATTGATCCATGATTCATTTAACGTTAGAATGGATGACGATGATGTTGATAATGAAAATGATGATGACTTTGATGATGTTCACGATATACCTCTTCTCGATAAGGTATATGAACCCCTTTATGAAGGCTCCAAAACAAATCTTCTCTCTACTATATTGTTGATAATGAACTTGAAGGTTATGAATGGTCTTTCAAACATTGCAATCACACGGATCCTAAGGTATCTAAAATAATCCATCACATATATAGGATTGTGATAAAGTTTATTTGTATTCCTCTAATAATTGTATTGTTAACTCATTATTGATCATCGTACGGATGAAGCGTGTTTCGTTAATATTATTTATTTATTACATTAACATTTTTTTTTGTAGCTTGATAGTTTAATTTTTGTTACCACCATCAAATATTTTACCTCGCACATATCGAGATTTATCTTCCATCATGAAAGAGATTGGAATGCATTATGAAGCAATTCATGCATGCCCCGATGACCATGTTATATATTATAATCAGCATGAATTTGCAACAGAATGTTTGGAATGTCATGTAAGTAGATATCATACAGATAAAGTAACAAAAAAGGTGCCTCAGAAGGTTCTTTGTTATATTCCCATCATTCCACATTTGCAACGACTGTTCAGGTGCAAAAACATAGCGCAATTTATGGATTACCATGCCATGAACAGAAGTCAAGATGATCTTATCTGAATGCCTGCAGATGGTACTACTTTTAGAGATATTGAGGAAAAGTGGCCTCACTTTAAAGAAGAACCATGTAATCTTAGGATTTCTTTGGCAGCAGATGGTGTTAATCCATTTGCACAGATGAAATCCTTTTACACGGTGTGGCCTATTTTTGTTATCAACAATAACATTCCTCCATGGTTGTCAATAAAGAGGGAGCACATAATGTTGTCGATGATTATTCCAGGTTTTATCGACAAAAACTGTTTTATTTATAATGTAGTTGTGGCATCTCATTTGTCGTAATATGTATCTTAATTTCATATATATATATATATCTATTATTTTACTCTTCTACATGGTTTATACATCTTAATGGTTCTCATAATGATATATTTTATATGTACTTCAAATTATGAATCAGGTAAGTTCCAAGTCAAAGATATGAATGTATACATTGAACCTCTTATAGATGAGCTACTGAATTTATGGAATTGCATAACTATGTAAGACGTATCTAGATCAATGCGACAAAGGAAATTTCAATTCCATGCAATGGTTGTATGGACAATACTCGATGTGCCTGGGTTAACTTCATTTTGTAGTTTGTAATTTTAAGTTCCACTTTAATTGCATTTAATGATATGGAGTAGTTAGAATATTTTATATATGAATATATTTGACATAGATATTCCATATCTAAATATTGTAGGTCTTCAGACAAAGGGTAAATTTGCATGTCCAGTTTGTGGTCCTAAGATAAAATCTCGTCGTTCAAAAAGCTTAAGAAATGAGGTGTTTGATGAGTATAGGCATTTCCTCTCTAAGAATCACATGTATAGAAAAAATGAAAGAAATCTTTTCAATGGGAAGCAGGAGACTGCATTAAAACCATGGAGAATGACACCTCACCTTTGGAAGATGCAATACAATAGAAATCGTCATCATGGTATGTATGGATCATCGTATATGAATTTTTATGTATTTTAATTTTTATTGTGAGTTGTTTGTTATAGTGGCCATATTTGATTTATGATGTAATTTATTAATTATAAACTAATATTCAAGATTTCCATCGTGATCATGAATGCATTAATGGTCTTCCACGAGGAATGAAAAGTCATCCTATTCAATTCAGCAGGTTTCCCTACTATGAGCACCTACAAATTGCTCATTTGCTTGATACAATGCATATTGGAAAGAATGTTACTAAAACCTTATGGCGACCGCTAGAGCTAAGGAGGGAGAAAGATAAAGTTGTGAAAGTGTGCAAAGACATTCAAGAAAGCAACCATGCAATGAAATACGTCATCCAATTTCATACCAACGGAGAACAAGTTAATATAAAATCAATTCCATGGATGTTTACGGAGCAACAAAGCAATGTTGTCAAAGAAGTAATGCAGAA
>LPNX010032265.1:52510-59289 GCA_001517045.1 Pseudotsuga menziesii
TCAGGGGTTCCGTTGTAGGGATTAGGTGAGTTCACCATCATCATCATCATATTATAATAAAAAATACCATTCCTAAGTTAAAAATACATATATTAAAAAATACATATAGCTAAGTTAAAAATACTATGCCTAATGAAAAAAATTGTATTATGGCAATTTATATAATATAAAATAACATATAATAAAAATAAAATACATATAATATAAAATAATATATAATAAAAATAAAATACATATAATATAAAATAATATATAATAAAAATAAAATACATATAATATATAATAATATATAATAAAAAATGAATAGTATATTTGGACATTGTCGCGACTCGTTTTGGACAGTTCATTTCAATTTGGAGGTTTTTGTGAATTTGGGAGTAGGTCCGGTGGAGCACAGGGTTTAGAATTGGACCTCACGGTTGATAATTGGAGCTCAAGGTTGAGAATTGGAGTTGATGGTTGATAATTGGAGCTCACGGTTTAGAATTGGAGCTAACGGTACAAATTTGGAGCACACGGCTCAAGTTTTGGAGTTCACGGTTTGGATTTGGACCTCATGGCTCAATGGGTAAGCATCATGACCTCGTTTTTTTGGGCATGTTGTGACAAGGGTTTTTGGGCATCCCATGACAAGGGTTTTTTGTGCGTGCTGTGATGTTTGCTCCTTTCTGTCAATCTCAAAAATCAGCGGTCCAATATTCAATTGCCTTAAGGGGGAGGGGACCCTATGCTATATAATTTGATACCATCAACCACTCACTTTGGCAAGTTGCTATGGCACCTCAAACTCATAAACTGGTTTCCCAATAACCAGGGTTGGGGTTTACCATAAGCACCCCAATTGGTCATTTCATTCCTTAACATGCGGAACCGGAGCCTGGACTTCTGGCCTTAGAAGAGTTAGTTAATGAGTGTTGTGTTAGAACATGACTCGATCAATATGCTCACATCTGACTCCAAGCCATAGATCAGCAGCAAAGTCTCATAACGTATCTGTGATGTTTGCTGTGTATTCCAATCTGGATAGGGGAAACACATGGATTACCAACATGAGGGAAATCCATTGAATATGCTAATGCTTGGACTATAATAAACCAAGGAGATGTACTAGAAAGATTTGCCTTGACTTGTTGATTTCACTATTAAGTTGAACGTAAATGACAAACACAGAGGAGCACTAAGCAAGCTACAACACTTTGTACGAAATCGAATGAGTATAGATATAATGATGTAGTTCCTGGAGATCCTGTAGAGTGGATGCTTGGTTGCTCTATAGGTTCCTCATTAGATGCTTCACTAGTTGAATCATATATGGGGCCACCAAAACTATGATTATTGATTTCAAATATAACATCCAACTCTTCATGAAATGGATAAATGCATGCATTTTCCATCTCATCATCAAACAATGGTTTGTCTACAAAATATTCCTCATTAGAATCTCAACAACATGGACCATCTAATTTAGATTCTTTGGATGAGGTAATATAATAGGAGAATGGGTTCTTTCATAACTAACAACCCAAAGGGTCTCTGTCTATACTGCCTGCTTCTTCACCAACTTCAATCCGTCCTTATCAGCTTTCAAACATGGGTTTTCTTCGATGTGCATGCATTTACATTGATCAGTTAATGACATACCCAATTTGACAGTTTCAGCTAACCTGCATTTGACCCATATTGGCTGATATGGATTCTGAAGTCTAGCCAGTCTGAGCGTTACAATTAGTGGACGAACCCATCACATTTTGGTTCGCATTCAAATTGGTTTGATTGTTTTTATGTGAGTTATTTCAGCAACCGGTTCCCAAATAATCTATTAAGACGACTCTACCCAAATGTGATTCTTAAGGGAGGTTTAGATAAGATCATTGAAGATCATTATAAAAGCCCTAGGTTAGAAAAAATCTCGAACCTAACCCAGTATTTTCCAAATTGTAGTGACAACAGGGGTTTGCCAGAATTCTGCCAAATGTCATGGATTTCTTCTTTAAGGTGTTTTATTATAGAAACCTTATATTCAAAAGCAACTGTCCATGAGGACAGAGTTCAAGAACTCTGTCCACATGAACTATATCTCACAAAAGATAACAAGTGTTCAGCCAAGCAACGGTGATGACTCGTGGTATTATTCCTCACAAGTTTGCGATGTTGCAACCCCATGAAACATAATACCAAGAGTCGTCGCCATTATTAGCCAACACTTATTAGATATTTTAGAGTTAGTGAATTGAAAGTGGCTAAGTCAACGCAAAAAAGAAAGGTAATAAGTTTAACAAAATAAACTATTTTGATTATTGTACCTACATCTTCCGCTACATGCATTGCTTGCGTGCCTCACCTATCTCGATGTACTATCAACATTATTATTATTGGTATGTGTACCTTCTCTCAATGACAGTCTTAGTTTAGGGATGTATTGAGGTTTATTCAACATATTTGCTAGTGTATGCATCCAATACTTGCTAGTTACTTGATCACTATTAGGGAACAATTTCAGCTCTATCATGTTAACCTTACTTCATCTAGCTAAAAGCAGTTCACATATTGAGAGAACACAATATTAAGGCTGATAGCTTATTCAAAGAAGCATTAACCTTGGCCTCAGGCCATTTTCAGTTTACTAAATTCACTGATGGTGAATGTACTGGTCAGGTCACTTTCCATCTTTTCTAGCCCTTAGCACTTGAGTCTTTTATGTGCTATTGCTATTGACATCCTTTGGATGATTGAGGTGGATGATCCCCTCATATTACTGATCTCTCTTGTTTATTGATTCTTTGGATTAGCTACTTCAATATTAGACTTGAATTCTCTGTCTGTTGATGATGAACATAGATGTATCTAATTCGACGCCTTTGTGTCGAATATTCGACGGAGATATAAATATTTTTTTATTGGCATTCTTTTTAATGATTACTGTCCGACACATCCATGTGAAATGTCAGATGACATTGGATTCTAACATCAGATTTCGGGTTCAAATCCTATTGTGTAACGGAGGTTTAGATAAGGATTCGAGTTCCACCATAGCCACGATAGTTAGAGTTTTTTTGCTCACATGTATGCTTGATCCGTTGGAGAAGGATGCAAATCGGTCGCTACCCCGAGCAGGATTGTCGAGCCATGTTTGTTATAAGCAAAAAACTAGAACCTAACCCCTAGATCATTGAAGATCATTATAAAATATTAATTTTTTTTCTACATACCTGTTAATATCATCGTCAAACAAAACTGTCCATAAGGACAGAGTTCTAGAACTCCGTCCACATGAACTATATCTCACAAAAGATAACAAGTGTTCCGCCAAGCAACGGTGACGACTTGTGGTATTATGCCTCACAAGTTTGCGATGTTGCAACCCCATGAAACATAATACCATGAGTCATTGCCATTATTAGCCAACACTTATTAGCTATTTTAGAGTTAGTGAATTGAAAATGGCTAAGTCAACGCAAAAAAGAAAGGTAATAAGTTTGACTAAATAAACTATTTTGATAATTGTACCTACATATTCCGCTACATGCATTGCTTTCATGCCTCACCTATCTTGATGTAATATCAACATTATTATTATTGGTATGTGTACCTTCTCTCACTGACAATCTTCTTCCTATTTATTCTCCAAAGCAACTATATTATAGGGCCTTTTGGCACAACATTGTTTTGCATGCAACTTTTATTTTGTCAATCTTAGAAAGAAACTCGAACCTAACCCAATATTTTCCAAACTGTAGAGACAACAGGGGTTTGCCAGAATTTTGCCAAATGTTATGGATTTCTTCTTTAAGGTATTTTATTATAGAAACCTTATATTAGAAAGCAACTCGAACCTAACCTAGGAATTCCCAAGCTCTAAACACCATGAGAGATTGGACTATGTCGGATATTTTCATTAAGTGATTGAATGAAGTAATCCACTTACAATAACTATTTTTTCAAAATATTAAATTTTTTCTACAATATACCTGTTAATATCATCATCAAACAAAGCTGTCCATGAGGACAGATTTCAAGAACTCTGTCCACATGAACTATATCTCACAAAAGATAAGAAGTGTTCAGCTAAGCAACGGTGACGATTCTTGGTATTTTGTTTCACAAGTTTTCCATGTTGAAACCTAATGAAAGATAATACCAGGAATCGTCACCATTATTAGCCAACACTTAATAGCTATTTTAGAGTTAGTGAATTGAAAGTGGCTAGGTCAATGCAAAATAGAAAGGTAATAAGTTTGACTAAATAAACTATTTTGATAATTGTACCTACATCTTCTTTGATGGGGCTTCAACCAATCAAATTGGAGGTATAGGTGTTCATCTTTTGATCACCTAGGACCACTATTTTTTCTTCAAATTGGGTGTTGGTTTTAGTACAAACACCAGATTTGAATTACTTGCTTTATGGACTCTCCTTTATTGTGCTAATCCATGGTCCTTCCCACTTTGCACATTCATGGTGACTCCACAGCCATCATTAATTGGTTCAATAGAAGATCGACACTAACTTTAATTACACTTGATGGCTGGTGTCAACGTATCTATGATATGGAACCTTACTTCATCCTGCTAAAAGTAGTTCACATATTCAGAGAACACAATACTAAGGCTAATAGCTTATCCAAAAAAGCATTAAGCTTGGCCTCAGGCCATTTTCAGTTTACTGAATTCATTGATGGTGAATGTACTGATCAGGGCACTTTCCAGCTTTTCTAGCCCTTAGCACTTGAGTCTTTTATGTGCTGGTGCTATTGACATCCTTTGGATGATTGATGTCACGTCCCCGGTTTTGACCCCATTTGCATGATGTATATATTGTAATTAATCGTGGTGCGGAGCTCAAGGCAAAAGCCCCACCATCGATTTTGTTGTGTATGTTTCGGCAATGGGGATAATTGCCGGTGGTAGGTTGTGCTATAAGGCACATTATAATTCGGCATCATGTAAACCCGCACATCAATTAAAATAAACCACAACCAGCTACGGCAGTGCAACGTTGAATGAAAAGGGCATGGTTCCAAAGGATAAGGGGTGGGGGATGTCAAACCTTGGTTATGGGGGAAAAACCCATGTTTTATTACCTTGTTGTCTCACCACCTTTGTTGTTTTATTACCTTGTTGATTTTCGATCTTCCCTTGTTAACCTCTTTAATGCTTCAGCTGGTGGTTGGGGGAGTTATTGCGGAAGTGGTGGTGGTTGTGGCAGGCTGTCAGCCTTACCCACTTGCCCACTCCACCCACGTTTTCCATTCTTCTCCCTCACGCACTCATCCCTGGTCAGTTCACTCACTCACCACGATTTTGGGTCTGTTGGTTCCTCATGCACAGGTTTTGGACGAATTTGGTCTCACGGAGGCATTTTGTTCCTCTCCACGAGTGGCTGAGCACCCGCTGACTGCAAATTCGCGTCCTCTCTACTACTGTGCATCTCACGCAGAGGGATTCTTTCCCCATTTTCCTCTCACGCTCAGGAATTTCTGGGTTTTTTTTCCCACGTTGTTGGCTGCGTCTTTTTCCCTGATTTGGGACTGTTGCTTTCCCTGTGTTTTGTGGGCAGTGGTGTTAAATTTCGTTTTATGCCACTATGGGTTTTCAATTCACCGACTGAGTTCCTTGTTTGAAGCTGTGGAATGCTGCTATCCTCCATTGTGTGTTGTGGCTGCTGAAGCACCCTGGTGTGGGTTGCAGTTGAGTTGTTTTGGCCACGTTAGGGCCAAAACCAGCTCTAAGCTGCTTAGCGGGCTGAGCTGTGTCTTCTTTTGGTTTGGGGTTGACACCCTGTTATTTATGCCTTCATCACAGAGCAGTGAATGAAGTTGTTTGGCTGCTGGTATGCAGTGGTTGAACCTTGGACTGTGCTGGCTTGGCTTGTCTGTTGAAAGCCTGTGAAACCCAGCAGTGTTAGTTCATTGTTTTGTGTTCCCTTGGCTATGTATAAGCCTGCAATTGACCCTTATTCAGGAGGAATCATGCCCAGCTCGGGGGTGGCAGCGTTGCTGAGAGATTGATGAGCAAGCTGGCCTATGGTTGGGTGGAACGTTGCAGCGACGTAGCTGGTTGCGGTTGAATTATTCACCAAAAGATAAGCCTGCTGTCTATATTTCATCTCTGCAATTATATATTGATGTCAATTGATGAATTGTAATGAACATGTGGAATGCTGGTTATGAATATGGTTGCTTCCGCTGAATGTTGATTTATTATGCATCTGTGTGTGCCTATAAGTTTTAATTCCAGCATTGTTTTCTTTTAATAATTTTCATGGGCTGTTTGCCCGGCTGTGTTTGATGTGTTCGTCGCGTCCTCTTCGCTGGTTGAGGGCTGGGGACGTGACAATTGAGGTGGATGATCCCCTCATATTACTGATCTCTCTTATTTATTGCTTCTTTGGATTAGCTACTTTAGTCTTAGACTTGAATTCTCAGTCTGTTGAAGGTTAGTGATGTGGATGTAGTTAAGATTCCTAGATTAGAGGTGTTACCTTTGAATGTTTGTCTAGTATTCCTGTGAAGATGATCAATTGTATTCCTTAGGGTTGCCTTAGGGTTGAAAATTAGTATGGGAAAAAAAGTTAGCGTTGCCTTAGGGTTGAAAATTAGTATGGGAAAACAAGTTAGCATTGCCTTAGGGTTGAAAATTAATATGGGAAAACAAGCATCATCAAGACAAGCTAAAATGAGTAAATCAACAAATATTACATACTGATATAAATGTATTTAACGTGCCAAGTAGCCAGATCTGGAAATGTCCGCTCTTCACCACCACTGGGAAATATGCCT
>LPNX010032265.1:59420-108396 GCA_001517045.1 Pseudotsuga menziesii
GTAGCAGTGAAGAGGTTAAAACATCCACTCTACAAGATCTCCAAGAACTTAACATCATTATTTGTCCATTACTGTAAAGTCATTGTACTAGAAGATTTTCCTGGACTTGTTGATTTCACGGTGAAGTTGAACGTAAATGATAAACATAGAAGACTAAGCAAGCTACAACACTTTGTAGTAAATCAAATGAGTAGAGATATAATGTCTGGAGCAGTCTACATACATACTTCACTTGAATGATGTTAGTTCTTGGCAATCCTAACATCATTCAAGTGAAGGGTGTATGTAGACTCCTGCAATAGCATGATTTGACCATGAGGTGCTTAGTTGACTGGAAATTGGGTTAGGTAATACTTTTCCATTAATGGACAATCATGAATCTTATGGTTTATGCTTTGGGTCTTGAAGAAAGTACTAGGTATTTTGATGTCCTCTATTTTTTATTTGAACATTTTATGTCAATTTTTGCCGTGTCTGATTTTTTTTGTCCCTCTTACAATTAACACGATAAGATGACCTTTGTGGTTTAGACAGTTGGTTAGCTTTAGAATCAACAAATATTACAGACTGATATAAATGTATTTAAAACATTCTTTTCATTCCTGAACATGCCAAGTAGCAAATCTGTAAATGTCCGCTCTTCACCACCATGGATTAGATATATAGGATCAGAGTAGCACGGAGGTTAAAACATCCACTCTACAGGATCTCTAGGAAATCAACATCATTATTTGTCCATTACTGTAAAGGAATTGTCCTAGAAGCTTTGCGAGGACTTGTTGATTTCACGGAGAAGTTGAACGAAACAGAGAGGAGACTAACCAAGCTACAACACTTTGACCCACGCGCAAATTGACGCACTTGAAAAGTGTTGTAGCTTGGTTAGTGCTCCTCTTTGTTTCTCATTTAGGTTCAACTAAACAGTAAAATCAACAAGAACAGGCAAATCTTCTAGTACATCTCCTTTATACTAATGGAAAAATAATGATGTTAGTTCTCTGGAGATCCTGTAGAGTGGATGTAAATGTTGGATCAAACTCATACACAGGTTTGCATTAGTGTCCAACCAAGGTGGTCTATTATAGTCCAAGCATTAGCATATTCAATGGCTTTCCCTCATGTTGGTAATACAAGCATTAGCATATTCAATGGCTTTCTAAAAGCCAGTTTTTTCGTTGTTCGTCACTTTTCATAGGGCTATTCATGCCCAAAAATGCCTTTTAACCCTCCAATTTGGCCCAGATGTAGAGGTACGCCTGCTCGGTGATGGATAAGTGCACAAGGGTGCTCAAGATGGTGAAATAGGGTTGCTTCATACCCTTTTTTACTGCCAAACAGGTTTGTTTTTGCCCAGAATTCATGTGGATGCTGCTATAAGGCATATGAATGAGATTTTAGGGTTGCTTTCACCCACATATTTCTCATTTTCATAGCCAGAATTGCAAAGACCACCTCCTATTGCCATTGATGATCATCTTTATTGCTGCAATGTGCCTAGATCTGAAAGTTGGCCTAATTATAGCTGATTTGAGATGCTTTATTGTTTGTTGTGACCTTCAGAATGCTCCCAAAGTGCTCAGATTTGTCCCTTTGATGCTCATACTTGATTCTAGAGTTGTTTATGCCCGTAGGACTGCCCAACATTGCTCCTAGTGTGACATTGAAAATACCAAGTTTGTTCTTCATCATCAGCTTTAGAATCAACAAATATTACGGACTAATGTAAATGTATTTAAAACATTCTTTTCATTCCTGAACGTGCCAAGTAGCAGATTTGGAAATGTCCGCTCTTTGTCCATTGCTGTAAAGGAATTGTACTAAAAGATTTGCGAGGACTTGTTGATTTCACAGAGAAGTTGAATGAAACAGAGAGGAGACTAAGCAAGCTACAACTCTTTGACATGCGCGCACATTGACGCACACGAAAAGTGTTGTAGCTTGCTTAGTGCTCCTCTTTGTTTCTCATTTAGGTTCAACTAAATAGTAAAATCAACATGTACATGCAAATCTTCTAGTACATATCCTTTATACTCATGGAAAAATAATGATGTTAGTTCTCTAGAGATCCTATAGAGTGGATGTAAATGTTGGCTGAAACTCATACATGGGTTTTCACAGAGGTTAAAACATACACTCTACAGAGTAGCACAGAGGTTAAAACATCCACTCTACAGGATCTCCAAGAACTCAACATCATTATTTGTCCATTATGTAAAATGCTCAGATTTGTCCCTTTGATGCTCAAACTTGATTCTAGAGTTGTTTATGCACATAGGATTGCCCAACATTGCTCCTAGTGTGACATTGAAAATACCAAGTTTGTTCTGGAAGGCCTATATAGGGCCAATTCACCTTGGTGTACTGGTTTATTGTTAGAGGAAGGCCTTCTCTCATTATTTGAGGAACATTCACCCTTGGAGACACATGCATAAGGGCAGTGTTTATCCCTACCAAAGGAGAAGGTGATCATTTGAAGCATGCTTACACTATTTTATACACCATTTCATGAGAGATATTACATGCTTGGAGGTTACTCGTTGAGCTGGTCCACTTGGAAGGTTGTTCACATGGTTCATGCCCTATTTTGTGAAGAACAATTTTGTATTCGGGAGCTGCTTTATAGATTGACTATTTTGCACATGGGTGGCATCTAGGGCCTACAAATCAAGTTGTGTTTTACTCCAAATAGTGTTATGATGTATAGGAATCCTACAAACCTAATTGACTTGACAATGAAGTAGGTTTAGAGTCTAGATGTTTATATTTCTAGGTTAATTTGTTTTTTGAATTGAAGTGTCATGTGTGTGGCCTGTGCATTCCCACATTCACTTGGTCAATTTAGTACAGATTGGGACAAATTGACCATTTTGTTACTGATCCATTCAGTCATACCCTGATTTGCTTGGTTTGGTACCAAATTTGTCAGTCCAATCGTTTCAAAGGCCGATTTAGCTCAGTTAGGGGTCAACTCGGTTGACTCAACCACCTTGGTAGAAAAGCACTTGATTAAATCTGCAACTATTATTGTTGAAAAGGGGTTAGGCCAGTAAAAGGAAAATGCAATGTTAGGAAAAGGAAATGCAAGCAATAAGTGAGAATGGAGAATTGTATGTAACTAAAAGAGGGGCATACATAAGATTTCTTAGGACATACATAAATTTTTGCATACAATCCCATTAATATCATAAATTATGGGAGAGATCAAAAAAACATCCCTACACAAATATTAACTGATAAGTATGGTTTTGGTGTTTCATTTGGAGAATACAATCCTATAACAATAGTTGTTATTATGACTCTTAAAGGTTCCTAGATGAGATCTGTGCACTTTTAGGTAGTTCAACTTTCAAGCAAAAGAAGCCATCAACAACACCCTAGAAAACATGGAAAAGATCATAAAACATATTAGGTAAAATGGATAATCATCTTCAACATCACAAAATAATTCATGGGAAAACTAAAAACCACTTAAAGGAGATGTGTTCTTTGAAGGAGATAGTCCATTAACGGAGAACCTCTAGGTTTTGTATAGACATATATTGGCATAAATTGTAGTGTTGTATGTGATGCATATGAATAACATATCATCTCAAGCTTGACAACATTGAAAGGCTAAAGTACAATGGCCACAAGCATACATATGAAGCTTATGAAGCCTACCCAATTCATGTTAGCAAAAGGCAATGCAAGCAATAAGTTAGAATGGAGACTTGTATGTAACCAAAAAGAGGGGCATACATTAGAATTTTTAGGGCTACTAAATGCCCACACCTATTAACCAAACTCATTATTGACAAGATTTTTCTTTAACAAGTTATTGGCTTACAAGTCTTTCCAAGTTTTTTTTCTTATAAGTCTTTCCACGTTTTTTTGCTGGTATTTTGCTATGCTTATGCCAATTTTTTTTTTGGCCACAGTGCAGGTAGAACCAAACAGGTATTTGTTAGACTTGTCTTCCTCCAATGAAGGGAGTTTGGGAAGGCTAGAGGAAAGTGAGACATCTAGTAGGTCTACACGGGCTAGATCAACTAGATGTCAGAAGATCAGAAGAAAATTCAACAAATGCATGAATTTTTTTCTCCAAGGAGGGGGGTCATGTTCCTATGATGATGAGATAGTGGGAGACATCGATGTGCCCTTAAGGTACCAACACTTAGTGAAAAAAAGGGTGCCTAGCGATCTTCCTAAAGTAAACACTGATTTTTGTGTGAATGAGAGGATATATAGAATTGCACCATTCTCATTGTATGGATAGGGATTTTTTTGCATGGACGACATAAAGGTTGGATACGGTAGATGTACAGAATTGATGGAGTATGTTGGACCCTGTTACAACTACAGTGATTAGATGCACCTAGTCCAATATACATGAAGTATGCGTAAATATGGGTTGTCAGCGAATTCTATACAACTGAAAGACAAAGCTCAAAATAAAGGAACAATGATGTACATGGACGAAAGGCCAAAAACAACCGGTAATATTGCAGGGTTTATAAATAGTACACAACCAGGGTCTACATTAAAGCAACCCAACTGCATATTCGAGTTGCGTGAAGGAAACCCTGTCTTTGTATGTGCAATTAAATCAATATCTGCTGGCGAAGAACTGCTTATTGATTACAATTTGAATCATGTAGATACAAACAATGTTAGTATGGTTTTGGTACAACAAACAATTTAACCACCCTTTTATTAATTATTTTAACGTCTATAGGAATTTTTGTTAGCATACAATTGAAATTATCTACTTTTCATGTTTCCTTATGTAACTTTTAGTATGTTTTTGATGCAGGGTTCTCTCAAGGGCACCTCCATCTCCGTAGATGTTTGTCGACCCGAGTCAAGGAAGTAGGTATACATCGATATTGCCAATGTAATATTAAATTTAGGATGGACATACGAATACGCTGTTATGTATTTTAATTAGTATATTATGTTCATTTATATAATATTATCGATTTTCCATGCAGAGTGTTGTTTCGGGGAAGCCAACCGGATATTGATCAGTTGACTACAGCATCAGGGCAACAACCAAACATGAATGTAATTCTCCATTTCAAATACTTTAAAATTGTAAACATGTTTTATCGTGATGCATTATGTTTATTTTGCAATGTATTCTTTCGTTTTTATGGTTGCGTTCATGATGGTAGTGTTGTCTACCTTTTTTGCAGATTGACCGAGGAAACTCCCTAGCTGTTGATCAGATGACTGGAGATGCAAGGCAACCATTTAACCTAAATGTAATTCCATATTCTAAATACTTAAAAAATGTACACATATAAAACATGTAGCATAGTGTTTATTTTTGTTTTTGTTCTGTATTTGTTAGCTTATACATATTGCATTCATTGTGATAATGTTCTCTACTTTTTTTGCAAGTGGCTGATCGAGGTAAATCCCCATCTGTTGATTAGACCACGCCCTCGACTAGGTGTCAGGTAAACCTAGATCTAATCTCTAATATAATTATTTGCGCACACTATATTTTCAAAGACTAAGCAATTTTTTATATATTTCAATTGCAGATAGGGGATTCCGTTTATCAAACGGCGTCTCAAAACTCTTTATAGAATGAGGTCTCTCGGTTGATGAGAGATAGTGAAATTAGAGAGTCTGCAGACCCATTGAGGGTGCTACAAAGGACAAGGGAAAAACAAAATGAGGAACTGATTGGTCTGACATTGGAAGTTCCACTAACAGAAGGGATGAAACAAAGGATTCAATTGTTGTTACAGCAACGTAAACAAGTGGACGTAAGTTATCGAATAAAAATATAAATTCATTTATAAAAATTTTATAATATTTGATTTTATATGCTGTTGAACTTATAATACAATGGGTTTAATTTATAGCGCGTTATGGAGATTATCTGTGGTGGTCAAGGCAATGTTGGTCCAGTGTGACCAAACCACTCCACGTACACCACATACTGCTCCCATAATGTCCACTAAAAAATTGGCAACACGCTCTGCGTCACCGCCGAGGGTAGCGAAGGGTGCAGCTGATGTTTCCCTACCCACAATAGATGTTGCAGAAGAAGGGGTGGATGCAGGGCTAGATAGAGATGTGGAAGCATTTCCTGGATCTTCTCGTGTTACTAGCACTGGTTCAATAAAGTGTACATTTTTGGTGAATGAAGAACTGGTTCCAATAAAGATAGAGAGGATTCCAGGTCATTATAGATTGTTCAATTTATTTTTTATAATTTGTGTCTAATATACCGATAATATTTTCTAATGTTGACTAATGATGGCAATAATGTTTTGCAGGAAATGATATATTTTATAAACACATGAATGATTTGGCCTTGGAGATCTTCGGGCCCACCATCCGCACAATGTGGAACAAGCAGCCAAAAGCTTTAAAGGATGATCTGACTAATCGCTTGGTTAATCTGTTCGGAAAAGATACTTTTGATACATTGAAGGTACTACAGAAGGCTGGAAAACATCTAAAGATTGTCAGAGAACAATATAGTGTTCACCTAGAAAAGAACCCTAGGTATGAGCACCCTCCAATGATTCCATCTATGAAGTGGAAAGCCCTGGTGGAAGATGGAAAAGAGAAGGGCCTGAGAAAATCAAGAAAGATACCACCAGGTGGAACAGGGAGGTATGCAATACATTCCAAAATGTAGTGGTAAGCCTTATTATTACTAGTTTTTATATCAATTTTGGTACATAGACTAATGTATTTAAAAACTTAATTAGGCTCTCGGACACATCCAAGGCCACAAAGGAAAGAATTGAAAAAATTGGCCAACACAAGCTTGGGCATGGTGGTTACTCCAACTTGGCGGCCAAATATGTAAGTATCACAAAACTTGAATCCGCATCCAAATATCATACAAATTATTATATTTGTTTTGTTCTGAAAAAAGGCTTTAAAATTAATGACATCATGCAAATATGAAGGCCGACCAGTTCAAAGAATTGCCCAGTGTGGATTACATGAAGCTTGGCTTCGAACATGGCTTTGACGCCATTGTTGAACACCAGAGAAGCTTGTCTGTGAATACTGCACGATCTTCTACTGATCCATTAGGTGCCCAGCTATGTGAAAACTATATAGTTTAATGATAATTTATTAATGCTCATGCAATTTGTTCCTTATAAATAAACTAACGTAAATTATTTATTCCTTTTTGTGCAGGAAAGTAATGATCCCATTCATGTCAACGATGTAGTACATGACCAACCAAATGAAGATCATGCTTCTCATCCCGGTAATGAATTTATTAATGTGCTACTATTTTTTATAGACCATTGCAGATGATGAATATTAATTCTAATTCTACACAATTCAACTACAGAGCATGTAGCTGCAGATCATAACATGAAATAGGTTGGGCCAGTACGAGATAATGTTAAACATGTTGATGTGCACATGGCAGGTAAAAACACACATTCGTAATGTTTTTTAAATGAATTACTCATATTTATCAAAATATAAATATATTAATGAAATATTTTGACATTATTGTAGAAATTCATCGCCCCTCGCCTGAAGTTCAACCTTGCGAGCAGACTAGTAGGGATATCGATGATCAGATTCCCGAAGATGTGACTCTAACTAAATATTTAAAGAGAAGAAAAGTAAAAAGGAAGTGACTAAACAAATTTTGAGTAATTCTTATTTATAAAAAAAAAATTAATGCTTTTTTCCTCTGTTTCATGAATGAATGCTTTATTGAATTGTTTACTGATATTTTTTTTCTGCCATTGATTAAATTAATGTTTTAATGAATGAGTTAATGAATGGTTTAATGAATGGTTTTTTCAGCTGTTGAATGATTGAATGGTTTAATGAATATTTTAAAGAATGATTTAATGAAAGCATTTTTCAACTATTGAGTGAAATAATTTGCATTGTAGATGCATTGTTATTTGCATTGTGAAATAGTGAAATAAATTGTTATTTGCAAGTATAGGCATTGGGTTTGGGGAGTTGAGAGTGATGTGAGAGGGGGGAGGGGCCATAAGAGATTCCACCTTCACGTGGTTGGTCCTGTTTAGTAGAGAATATTAAATTATTCTCGAAACAGAGAGGAGCTCAATGAATGGTAAGGAAGAACACATTAAAAAAAATCTATTTCTATATTTTACTGTGTAATTTTCACTATTGCTATTTGACTCCTCCATTGGAACTTGTTACAGATAGCGTTGAGAAACATTTCCATAGTTAAGAGGAAAGAAATGGAGTTTTGATTAGATCGATGGCCTTATATACATAGCATTTTTGGTTATCCATGTTTTATCAGGTGATATATTCTTAACAATTAATTTACTTGAATAGTTGAATAGTATTGTAATTTACATTGTAACAGAATTGTATTTATTTAGATTGTTTTTGTTATTTTCATAAACAAACATAAATATATTTGATGGGTCCTAACATGAAACTATTGCAACAGGACAAAAAATGAAGAATGTTGAATGCTGTTTTGAAAGGTAAAGCATAAGAAGACAGTGTGAAGATCTAGAAATCAAGGTATAAATATGATTTCTTTTGTTTGATTGAGTTGTGTACTGGGTATTTATGCATGTGTACACACATACATTTAGTTGATGATGATGATTACCATACATAGAGGTGAACTTTGTTATATCTGATCTAAACAATTACCTTAAATATTTTGATTTATCGTGATAACTAGCCCCTTGGTAATACTTTACCAATACCATATAGATAGGAAAACAAAATTAAATGTAGGCATTTCATTACAAGAAATTTGATAGGCATTTGAGTTTGATGGGAATATGAAAGGTCAAAAGATAGAAAAAGATAGATAGACTTGTGAGGAAAATGGTATCTGAAGCGTTGTTTCTCTATTATTCCGCATGAGTATATTGTTATCTGCCCCACTTTATCTTTCTCTAGCAGTTTTGTAATTTGTTTATTAACCTCATATCTTGTTAAAATTTAATGGTTGATTGTGCAGTGGTAAACCTATGTTTATATTTGTGCTTATCTCTGTAGGTTGTGAGTTGGGCATGGTACACATTGGTATTTTCAGTTTCCATTGTAACTTTCCACCCCATTGTACACATTGGTATATCAACATGAATTACCAGCTGAGTTAACCATCCTTTTAAGGGTTTATACAAGTACTCCTTAGCCTGAAAAGAATGCTTTTGGAAGGAATAATTCAATTATATTGTTGAGATTTCCCCATAACTCAAATATGACCCTAACTTGGTTGATTTGTAGGTATTTTGATAGGTTTTAGGGCTAGAAACGATACTAACATTGATCAGTAATGAAAGAGTCCCTAAATTTCTCTACTAAATAATTAAATGGGGTCGTTGTAAGGCATAGAGTAACCTTTTATCAAGGCCAAATTATCCCAACCCTTGAAACATGTCAAGTATGAAACCCTAGATCTGAATTTTGACTAGTTTTTTTAGGTAGCTTCTCAAGTTCATGGATGTAGACAAGAAGATAGGTGACGCACTAGAGGATCTAGGGCTAAATAGGCAGACCAAAATTTGAGGGTGGCTTATAATTTGAAAATTGTTGTTATTTTTGGATTATTGAATTTTATAAATTTCTAAGGTTTTCTAGTTTATAAAAATGTAGATCTAATCTAACACTACACTAATCACACAAATGCGTATATTTACACATGAAATACTACTATATTTACCTCTAGGGTTTGTTGGAGGATCCTAATTAGGGAAAAATTTAGAGATCTAAGGACAAACAAGAGAAAATTCCTTCAAGAGGATGTTTTATAACATGTAAAAGTTGACAAAAGGTGGTAAAAAGCCCTAATTCAGAGAAAACATAGCATTACAACCACCATTCAATCCATAGAAGCATAATTTCACCAAACTTTACCAATGGAGCAACCAAGAAAACCCTATATCCTCCTTGTGCTTGTGTTCTTCCAACAATGCTAGCATCAATCTTGCATGTGCATGAAACCCTAGAATTCACCCATCAGTTTACCATAAATCCAAAGAAGAAATAGTAATATATTTGATACATTTCCCGTATGAATCCATAGGCAAGCTTATATCATTAGAATGCATTAACAAAGCTAGAGTAGGAGTTTTAAGAAAAAACTTTGAAAAAACATTGAAAAAACATACAATTTATTTTTGTGATCAACTTTTTCGTGGGATTCATTTTGCTTGTCAAAAGTAGTGCTCCTACAACTCCACAGCCATTGTAAACCAGTCTTTATATGGAATCATTGGTTTATGCTCTTCAATATGAAGGCCCTCTTAAAGATTGCCTCTTTGTATGAAGTCATAGACAATAAGGCATTCCTTGCCCCGTGCATAATAGCTAATACAAAGTAGTTAGATGGTAATCGTTGTGCTTAATACTTAGCCACCGATGCTGGTTATAATACAACATTATGTTTGCTTGTAGTAAAAAGCAACTGTGAAGCCTTATAGAGTTTCTCTTCTTCTGGAAAATACTTTATTATTAGACCATGAGATATCTTGACTTCAATATCTATTTGTTTTAGTAGCCAAAGCCTTCATAGACTCCATTCACTGCATCAAAGGCATTGACCGACTAATAATTGGTCTTCTTATAAATAAATCTTTCATAAAAGATCTGTTGCCATCTCTCCAGGAAAATAAAGGGATTCACTAGCTGCAAAAGGATTGGATGCTATAAACTCATGCTCCCAACCTGTAGAAAACACAACAACAACACAAAGCATAAAAGTGGAAAGCCTATATAATAAATTACAAAGAGAAATGCATGATAAAATTGGATAAATTGGGTTATAAGAGAGATCAATGTTTTTCCTGCATTTCCAGCCTCTCCCATGGATCCACTCGTCACTATTTTGTTGTCTAAGTAACGATAGAGGGAATCACTGTTTTTGAAAAGCAGTTGAGCAAGGATACATAGTGATTTAGCTTTGGGAAGGTAAATTGTTGCCTCTGTTGTATTTGTTGCTTGCAAGCTAGTAGGATAAGGTGTTTCTTTGGTCAATATAGATACTGTGGATGGATGCCACTGAGTGGAGTTTGGACCTCAATCCCCAAGCCATGAGGCAATATGTGTAGCTATTAAAAATTTAGTCCAGTTAGGTGCAGTTGTTTGTGGCCAGAAAGGCCTAAAAAGTTTAACTGAATCTGGTTTGAATCTCATCAAGCTGGGTGTAGAACCTTGATTAAGGATTTTGAGTTTTGTGGGTGGAGAGCTGTTGGGTAGATAGCTGCTGAAAATGCAAATAGATTTTTTTGTTTTTTATATATGTTTTGAGGTTGACAATATTGCTCCATGACCTTGTGGTCTGTATTTGTCTCACTCTGTACTACAACTACCTATCTCTCTCTCTCTTAGGTATGTCCATTGTTTTGTTAGTGATTTATCTCCTAAGAGACAAAGTGTGATCGTATTATAAATCTGAGTATAGAAATTAAGGAATGTCTAAACCACATTGTTTTCTTCTATTTGTCCATTTATAATATTTTTTCATATGCTTGACTAATTCTGTTCATAAATATCCTAGGTAACTGTAATTGATGGATGTACATAGTGCTAATATGTAGTAATCCTGGCTTGGTTTGGAGCAAAATGGGTCATAGCATCGACTGAATGGATATTTAGTTTTGACATTGAGGAATCATGCAAAAATGAGTAAACAGAGCTCTGCAATTGAATCACATATCTTGAATCACATAGACTTGGAGAAGGCTCAATTGGGTCTTGGGCACAACTATAGCAGAGCCAACGTGAAATTCAATGTCAATAGAGTGGATAACATGGTTATACAGGCTATTAGTCTTCTCGAAACCTTGGACAAGGACATCATGAACACCTTTTACATGAGAGTAAGGTATTGCAAGTTTAAACTTAGTATTTTTTTTACTTTTTTTGGGTTTTATATGAAACAACATTTAAGATAGTTCAGTTAGGGTCAATTCTAACAGCTGTCAAGTTGAGGTCAATTTCCCACAAGTGTCTTTTAATTCTTTAGTTAGGACTCATGAATCATATTTATAGTGAAAGGTAAAAGGATTTGTTTATTAACTTAGATTAATATCAGATCCATGATTTATTTGTTCTTTGAGATGTGTTTTAAAATCACTATATTTGATATTCCCAAGGAATAAATAAAAATATACATTTGACTAGTCCCGCGAGGACTCAAGTGTGCTGGATATTGTTTTGTTGTCCATCATTCAAAAACAAAGAAATTTAAGAAAACTATTAAAAGTCTTCCTTACGTATTCTCTAGGATACTCAATTTGTCATCAATACAGAATCATCAAAAGACTCCTAATATCTAAACCAAAAATACAACAAGACGAGCATAACCAGTGTCTACATCCCTCAGCTATGACTTCGAGCTAATTTGCCATTAAGTGGTTGTTAGTACAAGTCTTTTCTGATAAGATAGGAAGTGACTTTTCTAAATTCTTGTTTGGTTTAGGTACCCTTCTGTAACAACAAAGTATATTTAGAAAGCTTGTCTACCATTGAGTTGGAATCACATATCTTGAATCACATAGACTTGGAGAAGGCTCAATTGGGTCTTGGGCACAACTACAACAGAGCCAACGTGAAATTCAATGTCAATAGAGTGGATAACATGGTTATATAGGCTATTAGTCTTCTCGATACCTTGGACAAGGACATCAACACCTTCTGCAAGAGAGTAAGGTATTACAAGTTTAAACTTAGTTTTGTTTTTACTTTTTTTTGGGTTTTATATGAAACAACATTTAAAATAGTTCAGTCAGGGTCAATTCTAACAGTTATCTTTTATACAGGGAAAAATCTCAGAATAATGGTGAGGTACCATTACTGGAACAGGCCCCAATCATGGGAACATACTCAACATACTTGTTTTCTGCAGGCTTGCAATCCATGACTGAGGAGGAATTGACCGCAAACAATGAACCATGTTGCTCAGAGAAATTTGACAAAATTGGCAGCTCTTTAGTGTTTTCTCTCAAATCCATCACTGACTATTCAGAAACTTGCTGATTCTTCTTGCCTGTATTCTCAAACTCAGGTTTGTTCTCACTTGTATTCTCAAACTCATCTCCCAAAATGTCTGACAATTTTGAATGTAAAGACTCTCTGTTTGAGCCCTTTGACACACTCCACATATTAACCTCTGCTTGATCATCTGAGTTGTTTGTCAACTCACCAATGTCTGGTCTAAACAAGTTTCCTTCAGTGGTCAAATTCTAGGCTGAAACCATGTGGGGGTAAGTGAAATATTTGGATTTTTTTTTTTAAAATCCACGAATAGGTGTCATGTTTTCGACGTTCTTCCGACACTCTGGTAAACCCATCCAATGACTGTGTCATGACTCTAACGCTTCAGCCCATCGAACGATCGACGGTTAAAGTGTCGGACCGCATCGGAAGGCTGACTCTTCCAGTGTTGGATGGTGTTGGATTTTCGACACTCTCTGGATAAAAATACCGATGGAGTCACCATTCCTTCGACACTTCTATCCGTCGGAAGGCCGACACTTCAAGGGTCGGAGGATGTCGGATTTCCGACAGTTTATGCAATTTTGATTGGCACTTTGGAAGGAAAAACGGTCAAATATGAGACACAATGGTGTGTCAGATCTTTGACCCACATTAGTAGAATGTCGAAGATCCGATGTTATGCCACCAATGACAAAAAAGTGTATGTGTCGAAAATGCAATAGAGAAGTGTCAAATTTCAGACATGTAAGGTGTCGGATTTTGGGTTGAAATTCTGTTGTACTTGCGCCCACACCTCACCCTCCCACTCCCTTCCCCTCTCCTCCCCTGATGGCTCACATCGAGCAATAATTCAATTCCAGGCATTGAATCCTTGCTCAATGGGAGTCGTCGGGAGCTTCTGTGGGTGCCCATCGAGGAATGGCTCGTTACTCGATGGGAATCGTTGGGGAGAGGGGAGGGGGAGGGAGAGGGTAGGTGAGGGGGTGGGTGTGAGGCAACGGAGGGAGCCAAGGGATGGTGGAGGGGGGATGAGAGGGGGCGTGAAGGGGAGAGGAGTAGGGTGAGGGGGATGTGGAGTGGTGTGGAGGAGGCGCATGGGGAAGGGGAGGGTGAAGGAGGGAGGAGAGGGGGCAGGCAAGGGGAGAAGGGGAGGTTGGAGGAAGGAGGAGAGGGGGAAGGCGAGAGGTGAAGAGGTTGGGGAGTGATGCATTTGTTTTTTTGTGTTTTTTTAAATGTTTTTTTTTAATATTTTTCATTTTTTTATTTTTTATTTATTTATTTTTTAGTTGTAATGTTTTTTAAAGTTTTTTTTTAAATTTATTTTTAATATTAATGTTTTTTTTCTATTAGTTTTTTATAAAATTATTTGATTTTAACTTTCTAGTATGGTTTTTTAATATGGTTTTTTATTTGTTAATTAATAACATTTTTTTAAAATAAAAATTTTAATTTTTAAAGTAAGAATTTCATACTTCCTCCCAAATAAACCATTTCACATATATATATATATATATATGGTTTATTTCTTTGTAATAATTTTTATTAATGTATTTTAAAGTTTTTTTTAATTTGTTGATGTGGTATTTGGATTTTCTTTTTAGTTTTTAACATAATTATATTTTTTTAATCAAATTTTGATAAATAATTTAAATGAAAAAATGTTAATTTTGTTAATTAAAAAAAATCAATTGTATATATATATTTTTTATTTTTGAAGGTTTTTTGTAAAACATTATTGTATGTTTTTAAATTAATGTTGGTTATTTTTATGTGATTAAAAAAAACCATTGGTTTTCCAAAAATTTGTGATTTTATTTTCCCAAAAAGAATGGTGTGCTAATGGCAGCACCACTTTTTGTTTTGGGGTAAAAGTAACCACTAAATGCAACCTAAAAAAAGGAAAAAAAATGAGAACTATTTAGCATACTCGTCAAGTTGTATAATGTGTTCATTACACAAAATGGGTGTGACTACTTTTATCAAAATAGTGCTAATCTCATATTCATGGAGAATATATTAGTATAATACCCATTACTTTAGTAATAGTGATTAATGCACAATAATATTTTAATAGTTATAAACAAGTAATAGCATTAGTCCATACAAACTGTTGTGTTCCTATTACAAGTGCAGTATTGGTCTTACAGACCTTTATTGATAAGTATATATATACACGTCCTAATATTATGGAGATATGGTTGAGACAAAACCCTTGATGCACCCATGAATATATTATTGAGAGTAGTAAACATGTCAAACTTGATGTTTTGGCATTGAAAGATGGGACATCTCAAAGAAAAGAGTCTGTGAGAGATGTGCACTAAGAATTTTATTTGTGGGTTATAAGGTATAAGATTGAGGTTTTTCAGTTTTGTGAAGTTGTGTCTATAGAAAACATAAATGTAATGAAGGCATTATTGTGTGATAATTGCATCAGAAATCTGCAACCCCAGAACAAAACCAAATTGTTCAGCTGAAATGTTACTCGCCAGAAAGGGTTTAATTCGATTTGCAATGGGTTTGGATATCAACTTTAAAGCCAGATTACAAACGGAGATGGGGTGGTAGTTTGCAAATTTTTTGGGTTTATCCTATTTTGGAAGCAAAGTTATAAAAGTAGAATTTGACACCCCAGAAACATATCCATCCAGTAATCTCAACCAGCTCATCCCAAAGATATCAAAAAGATGCTTGTAGAATTCAATCGACGATCTGTTACGGAGAGAAATTCCTACGGCTTGGGGTACCACAACAGACAGCTTGACTCTAGAAATCAATCCTTTCCAATATGCAATAGAAATCAAATATCTAACACTAAAGGATCAGACCTCGTACCTTATTCGGGACGGTTGAAGTAGATCCCCATTGAGCTTTCCAACTTCAACTTGAATTGACTTCCTCAACAACAAGTAAACAACACAAGCATACTATATATGTTGGTGTTAGATCTATTCTAGCATATATAATCAACAATGTATAAGCATTTGAAATCATCCATGGATAAAATATTCATTCAAACATACATTATTGGACAGGAAAAGATATAATTTCTATTAATATAAAATCAGAGATTACAATGAATACAACCTTTGTCAGCACGTTTGCGAATCAGAGAAACTGAATCCCCCACTTGGGCCTCCACCACCTCAATCCTCCATCTCTCGATAGCAAGCTCACAAGTAAAAGGCAATCTTGGGAAGAACACAAAAGTGTTCCAAGCGACAAAGGGATGCAGACTCAAGCACAAGTTCTGGCAACAATGGACTATAGTTTCTTTGCTCTCAATTCTCTTATGCCTTCAATGTATCCAAAGGGTTCCTTATATATTTTTTCAAAGGGGTAATGAAAGGTTGAATCCGAGCGATCTCAAGGCATATGGAAGGCCAGGAGACAAGTGAGCCGGATCCATGTCAAGGAAAACTCCAAAAGGATTTGGATTTTGTACACATCCCGATGTATGCGGTTTTAGGGGTCAAACCCGCGTATATATGCGATAAGGGGTTTAAAAGTCACGTATAGTAATTTTCACATGTTTATAGGGATGATCTAGGAAACATCAAAGGACAAAAAATGGTCCAAGGGGTCTAAGGAGTCTGCAGAGGGACAGGGGGAGGCCATACAAGTGTGATTCACCTAGTGTGGTAAAATCAACTATAACATATGCCCCTTAATGTGTGAGGTCAGAGGGGTCATATGATGGCCGGAATACATGATAAGTCCATCCCAAAAGTGGAGTGATGAAGGATCCCAAATGGAAGACCAGCCACCCAATCAACATAGTATAATGATACAACTCTGTACATAATTGCAAATACATATAGCAGTCCAGGATACATAAGAGTACAATGGGCATGAATAGGCATGATAAAAAATATCACATAAGTGGTCATTGCCACGTACAATATACATAGATCAGAATCTCCATGATGAAGATATACAAAGGATCATGATCTCCATAATGGCTGAAAATGTCTGAAATATACTGGAATCAAGTCACGAGAGCTGAAATCTCATGAACACTGGCACGATCAAGGAGGTAGCATATAAGGGATGCCACCAATCTGGAAGGTCTTCTACACAAACCGCTACGAGTACATGTCCTACTATGTGAATAGAGGTGTTGAGGTCAAACATAGTAGTCCATCATCTGATTACCAGTCATTGATGTATACCGTTAATAGACGCGACATCACCCACCGATAATGAAAATGGGAATCAAGGTAATAGAGTGCAAACTAACAAGTGTGAATCAATGCGTTGAGGTCGAACACTTGAGAGGATCCATCGATCAGGGGACATTAATGTATTCCCAAAAACTGTCGATGGCGAGAGAACCTGCCATTGATGACTGCAAGTCTCAAGGCACTAAAAAATGACTCTAGATTCCAATCCCAGAATAAATGATCTAAAGTCGATGGGATGAAATCTGATGGAAGGAGGGCATTAAGGCATCCCCCATCATCCAACATGAGGTACTCAGCAAAGATGTATAATGTGGAAGGACTTGATCATAAGGTGCATGAACCAGTAATTGTACCGGGAATGGAAGACATGAAAATTCAAGATAACTAAGGAATGGTCGACTCAGGTTTCAACTTCCTTCGAACAAGATCATATGGTGACTAAATAAAGGCAGCATAGACTCGATATACAAAACTGGGACATCTCTGCGACACAAGAGGCATTGACAGAGGCTCAATGGGGACTGGAAGCTTAACCAATCGGTGGAGATAAACTCAGATAAAAAGAGTAGAACTCCTAAAGTCAAACTATAAACCCAACCAATGGATGTGATATATAGTGCTCTGTTCGAAGGAGACACAACTCGACAACTACCAAAAGATAACATCTTTCCTTGTCCGGCTTTTTGGTTTTTTTTTGTTTTTTGGACCTTTTCAAATATTTAAAAAGCTTGAAAAAGAATAAAATGGCTTTATAGTTACAGACTAGGAGGAGACGAGTGTCATATGGGCAAACAAACTAGTTCCAAGCAGTGGAATATACCTATGCTCAATGGAAGGATACATGTGTAGGATAGCGACACTCGGGGGAAAGTCCCCTCCCTGTAAAAATAGGGAATCAAGTTGCAAAGGATATAAAATGGCTCTGCATGGCTAGACATGAGACAAGCTTGGGCTATATGGTTGAAATTCAATATCAGGGAAGCCGACATAAGGCTCAATAAGGCAGGAAAAGCTCATGATAATGCAATTACAACTTGACATAAGGGAGTCCTAAGGGAAATAGGCCATCAAAAGATCAAGAGGAGTATGAATCTCTTGCGAAATGTCATGGCAATACTATACAATAGACTCCCACACCCTAAGGGACAAAAAGTCAGCATGGGCACCAAATGCAAATAAGGCGCTAACTAGGGTACCCATGTAAGGTCAAGCTCTACCACTCATATCATGCCACTTCTAAAACAACAAGAAGGTTCCGTGACATAATAGAGTGGGTTCGTATCTAAGGCTATAGTGAAACGGTCATAAGGTAATGCAAAATGTAAATGGTGATGAAACCTAACCTATATGCCAGTTTAGACATTATACCTGAAATCGACATGAACGGGTCAATCCAACGGCTGAAACAGTACTAAAAAAGGTCTCCTACATCATAAATTAGTCCAAAAATGGTCGAAAAGGATTAGAAACGGTCCAAACTATAGGAAAGGGGGTAAAAATTTTCAAAAATTGAAAAATTTCTATAAATAGTAAAAAATTCAAAACATTATAAAACATTTGAAATTTTTACCCATTTGAGCTCAGAACTTCAGCAGCGAATTCTAGGAGATCCAGCTGGCGGAATCCACTACCGTTTTTTCCAGGTACTTTCCCACGCTCTACTCTTTCATTTTGATGCAAATTTTGTCAAATTCCATGGTGTATTTGGGTTCCTAGGCCATTCTAAGATACGCGCCATAGCCCACATGGAAATTGAGGGTTTTTCCACGTATAGGGCTGGATATACACAGAAAACGCCCTCAAAGTTGTGTACATACGTGGCTATTTGGAAAATAGTCACGTATGAGGTTGCACTCAATGATTTTTAAGTATTTTAATGGACAAAACTCAATTTTTTTGTGCAGGATGGTCCTAGAATGGAGAGAACATGAACATGGTGATGTAGAAGAGGCAGTAAGGGCAGATCTAATGGCTCAACAAGAGTTATGTGCATGTGGGATTTACAAATTTTGGTGTCTTGGTGGCTTAAGAGCCAAACCAGGACTATTGCAAATGTTAGTGGACTTCTGGGATCTAGACTTAGAGTCATTCCAGATAGACGGGATGTCCCTCACCATAGAAGTGGAGGACATATACTTTATTACTGGACTTTCCCGACGGGGGCAAGTGGTGAACCTATGTTCTCGTGGGCCCGAAGGTGGCATGACTATAGATGAGTACATTGCAGTGTATTGCTATCTAGACATGGAGAAGGTCGGGAGTCAGATCCCAACTAACTCCATACAGGTGCTGGGCCTAAAGGCCATCCTACTGACACTGGCAGGATAGCAGGCTTGGTTTCACTCCACCAGGCCTCGCGGCCTCTAATGTTCTATGCAGTGGAGTGCATGAGACCCATGGTATAGGATTGGAGCACTGCGCTACTGGGCAACATGAAACACCAGCTCAGGGAGTGCAAGATGGGTAGGGTGCGAAACTTTGGTTTCAGCAGCATACTAAGCATGTTTTTCTTTGAGTGTGTTCCAGGATTGAGCCCTAGAGTTGACGTTCCTCTACATGGGGTTCGAGATCCGGCCCAACGGCATTGGGCGGATGCGATGCGCAGACTGGGTGGAGGCAGGGTGTCCAACCCGTATCCAGCTGATTTCTTTCCATGGTGGTGATGACAGATAGTTGCCATCGATGACTACCCCTATGCGGGGATAGATTTCTAGGGAGACCCGGACATGCCACTACCACCAGGATCGGCATACGGTGACATAGGTAATGAATCTTGACCCTCTTTTTGAAAATTTTGAGTTATTTAATTTTTGTGTTTTTTTATTATGTGGAATCAAGAGACATTTTTTTGGGTGACAATACATAGTGACATCTACCATATGCATGCAGATGTGGGACCACAGCGGCCTGAAGGATTCCCTCATCATAGACGGAGGGGAAGAGGAGACGATATCACGGTTGTGGATGCGGAGCAGATGCTCCAAAGCATTCATACCAACTTCGTGAGACTGACACACAAAGTACCCATGGTGCAAGTCAAGGACTTGCCTGAGGCCATGCAGTGCTAGGTGGTGGGTGTACCACGAGCATGGGCACGGCTATTTCGACGGCTAGCTAGAGTCGTAGTGACATTCCACGATCACAACCCCCCCCCCTCCTCCACAGGCTTAGATACCTGCGAGTGATACATTTTGTACTACCATGTATTATATTTTGGTGGCTCGAGAGCCCCATTTTTGTATTATGACACTATGTATTACCACATTTTGGATGTTTATAAAAACTTTTATGATGATTGGTTTACACGTGTAAAAATTTATGTTTGTGATGAGCTTATTGTGTATGAAACAAATGTCAATCTAACACGTAGTTAGCATATGAGTCAGCAACTTGATTATAAATTCTTGGAATATGTATGTATGTTATATTGTCAAATTTCAGTTCTAATAATCTCACACGTAAGAATATTCTTAATAATGTCAAATCTCTAACATGGTACAAACCATTAAGATGTGACACTACTAACTTTGAATCAAGACGTACCTCAAGAGAGAGAACGCCATGTAAAATGGCATCCCGTAGAAGCTCAATAACGGCACTATACTCAGCAACATTGTTTGAAGATGGCTGTAAACATATGCCTCCTGAAGACAATACTTGACCCATAGGAGTTTAAATCACCCAAGCAGCAGAGGTTGAGTGTTGAGTACACCATCCATGAATCCTATGAAGGTGGAAGATTCCATTGACATTTTCCAAAAGAAACGGAAACTAATCACAAACCCGATCACCATAAGAAAAATACCTACCTATGCAAAGCTATACAATAATATACAATAACCAGCCTTGGCTGAAAATCATGCATAGTACTTTTTGAGATAGAGCCCATTTCTAGGCTCCGCCAAGGTCGTTCCCTCATAATCCACTAACTCATAAGCGCCCTTCTCTAACACACGTTTGACAACGCAAGGACCACGCCATATGGGGTTAAACTTTCATGCCCCCAAGTGTTCTTTCGGTTGATCCCACAAAAGGACCAAGTCTCCCTCACTAAACCTCCTTGGATGGAAAGACTTATCATACTGGACCTTTACACGATACTTATTTACTTCTAGAGCCACCAAGGCATCTCGACGCTGCTCATCAAGTTGCTCAAGGTGGACCAAATGCTCCTCCAATGGGGAAGTGTCTGGTAAGAGCTCTATGGCTAGCTTCAAAGAAGGAATCTTGCACTCAACCGGTAATACTGACTCCACTCCATGTACAATTTGATACGGAGAAAAACCCGTGGCAGTCTTAACAACAGTTCTATATGCCCACAAACCAGGATATAACATGATGTGCCAATTATTCTTGCTTTGTGCGATGGTTCATTGGAGAATGGATTTGAGTGATTTGTTCACTGCTTCTACCTGTCCATTCGCTTGAGGGTAGTAAGAGGAGGAATGCTCTTGTTTATACCCTAACTTTGATGCCAACTCTTCCATCATATGATTCTGAAAGTGCGAGCCATGGTTAATGACAATCTCTTTCGAAATACCAAACTGAGTAATAATCTAGTTAAATACGAAGTGCACGGCTGTCTTACCATCAGATTTAACTGTAGGCATAGCCTCAGCCCATTTTGTGAAGTAGTCAACAACCACTATGATATGATGATGCCCCCCAGCTAAAGCTGGGTTGCAATCCATAAAATCTAGCCCCCACTTAGTGAAGGGACCGGTGGTGATGATGGGATGTAACGGGGTAGGTTTCGAGCACATATTACATGCAAATACCTGGCAAGGTTGGCACCTCTTGACCGCATATACACAATCCTTAAAGATCGAGGGCCAGAAATAACCCACTCTTAAGAATTTTTGGGCTGTAGAAAGCCCAGATAGATGACCACCACACACCCCTCCATGGCAATCATTCAGCACTACCTCAGCCTCTTCATGAGTTAAACAACGTTGTAAAATGGAATCTACCCCACGGCGGTACAAAGTGTTATCCACGATGAGGTAATTCTTAGACATGTGACACAACCATCGTCGTTCATCCCATGAGAGGTGAGTAGGGAACTTCAATGTTTGTAAATATATAATGATATCCCCATACCATGGGTCTAAAGTTGAGATTAAGAAGATGTGCTCATCGATAAACGTATCTTCACAAACCAACTCCTTGGCGTCGCTTTGGAAATCCAATATAAGCTCCGTAAAAATTAACGATTTCTTCAATTTTGCCGAAACAAACTCAAGATCAAATTCTTGCAAGATGACAATCCATTTATTATATTTTCCCCCAATCATCCTTCGAGTGAGGACGAATTGAAACGGATTGACATGGGCTACAACCAAGGTCTGGCGAAGGAGAATATAATGTCTCAACCGTTGAACCGCATGTACAGTAGCTAAGTTAAGCTTCTCAACATGGGAATAACTAATCTATGCATCAATAAGATTTCTACTCAAATAGTATATGACATGCTCTTGGAGCTCCTCGTCCTCTTGAACTAAAACCATACCAATCGTCTCCATGGACGCGACCACTTAAAGTAGAAAATCATGACTATATTCTGGGGGACTAATCATTGGGGCCGATGTTGGGGATCGCTTGAGCACATCAAAGGACTCCTAGGGTTGCTCATCCCAACAAAAGGTGGTTTCCTTCTTCAAAAGACGCATGAAGCCTCTAGTCAAATTAGCAAAATTGACAACGAATCTTCGTAAGAAGTTTGCCATTTCTTGCAAACATTGAAGATGATGAATGTTTTTTGGGGGAGACAATTGAAGTATTGCCTCAACCTTCAAAGGGTCGACTCTTATACCCTCTTTAGAAACAATGAATCCTAATAAGCGACCAGACTTCACAAAAAATATGCACTTGTGAGGATTTAACCTGACCAAATAATGGAGGTACCTTTCGAATACTAATATCAAATGATAGGAATGATGCATTCTCATACGAGAATGAGCTGCAAGGTCATCCAAAAATACTTCGATAATCGATTTGAGATCATGGAAGATCAAGGTCATAGCCCGCTGAAAAGTAGCTCCAGCGTTCTTAAGGCCAAAAGGCATTTTTCGATATGCAAAAGTTCCCCAAGGACAAATAAATGTGGTCTTATGTTGGTCCTCAGGTTTAATTTGTATTTGATTGTATCTGGAAAATCCATCCATAAAGGAAAAAACCTCGCTACCCGCACACTCATCCAAAATCTGATCAATAAATGGTGTGGGAAAATTGTCCTTAGGACAGGCACGATTCAAATCACAGAAATTATTACATATGTGGATCGCTTCCTACTTTTTATCAATCGGAATGGGGTTTGAAACCCACTACATCAAGGGAACGGGATAGATAAAACCGGCTTTCAACAGTTTCTCTATCTCTGCCTTAATCGCGGGTGCTTTCCTAGGATTCACTACATGCAAGCGTTGTCAAACAGGCTTAGCATTGGGATAAGTCTTAATCTCATGTTCAACAATGGGAGGGTCGATAGCTAGCATTTCATCGTAAGACCAAGCAAATATATCACAAAATTCCTTAAACATCTCGGTGTATTCTTGAATCTTAGCATGGGAACATTCTGCCCTGATATAGACATTCTCTATTCTGCCAGGATCACGAGAGATATTGATAGGAATAGTTGGAGATATATTTTCCATGTTCCCATCATCCATCGGACTAGGAGAGCTTAATAGAACCATGGGACTACCAATTCTCTCACTAAGAACCTCCCTAAAGTCCTCATGCTCCAACCGGTCAAGCTCGGGAAGAAAGTAAGATCTATGATGTAACTCTTTCCATGGAGGCTCAACTCCCAACATGGCCTCAATACTCGCTTTGTCTGAAGGAAAAACACTAACAAGGTAGTCATGCGCATGAGAAGACTGTACTGCCCGTGCAGGAAGCACATATGGGTCCTCCTCCTCCGTCCATGAAGAGGAAGAACTAGGCTCTGCAACACATCCAATATTAGCTTGATAAGCTACCATAGTTGCAGGAAACTGCATGTCCGTCATGATGGGCTCACTCGAAGTATTCGGTGTAGGAAGAATCCAAGGATATTCCATACGACTCGTGCGAAAAGACACCAATCTCACAGATGTCAAAGCCTCACCAGAACTAGAACCTATCATAAGGATAGGTGTAGGACAACTAAATATTCCCATGAGGGATGGATACATGCCTACACCCACACTCCCAGTTGCCGGCTGAGAGTGCTCTACAATCGGGATCGAAGCTCCCGAAGATGCGTTAACTAATGGACTCTTGAATGGCGTTTGATCAATCATAACTATCTTCCCATTAAATGGAAAGCATACAATGCGAAATAGTGAAGAAGCTACGGCTTGCATACTGTACATCCAATTCCTACCCAGCAAGAGATTGTAGTCAAGGGGCGCATCAACTACCTCGACCTCTATCGCAACGGTCTTCCCTCCCAAACGGACCTTAAGGGAAGGAAGGATCCCGTGCGGCCTAAATGATCTCCCATCAAACACATTTAACATGGTCACAGATTTAGACAACTCAGGGGAACCTAAACCCTTCCAACACGATAAAGACATCACAGAAGCAGTAGTGCCTTCGTCAATCACAATGCGCTTGACAGTCATGTTGAGACATTCTACATGAATCAAAAGAGACACATAGTAAGGCAAGTGAGGCTGAAGTCCTGCGGTTTCAAATTTAATCACGGAGGAAGAATTATCATCAATCACACCAAGGACAGAAAGCAAAGCCTTCCTTTGCGAAGTACAACTTCGAAGTACTTCTAATGCAGCCATCGCACAAGGAGTATGACCCAAATTCTCGACAACAGAATAGTTCTAGGTAGCTCGGGCATTAGGATTGTTCCCTGAACGCTTAATGACTCCCTTAGGAATGCGAGGTGCAAATTCAGGCTTATCCACAGGTTTTTCAATACTCAAAGGAGTCTCTGGTGGATCAGGTTCCTTTCCTGGGTTGGGTTGTGATGAACCATAGTCCTTCGCACGGATCACAACTTTTGCAGCACGTACCATGTTAATGCAACCACGACCACTACCCTCCGGCGGATCTTGATCACCACCAGACTGATCATGGGTCCTTGAGTTCATGTTTTGATTGTGAGGTAAAGGGTTAGTCAGCACAGCTGGGCCCTGCGCTAAGAATCTCGAGGCTTCATCGATATGAGGGCACAAGTAAGTGAGGTGATCTTCCTTACACAACTTGCAAGGAAATTTAACCTTACGTTTAGCTTGCTTGTCCCCCCCAGTATTACGGGCATTCTTGTCATTATTATTAGCATTTTCATTCCTATTCCCACCCTTACGATTGTTTTTACACTTCTTTTTATTCCTTCCGGGTTGCTGGTTACCCTTCTGGTCCGACGATTGCACCGAAAGCACACTCGCCATTTGGGTGGGTTGAGACGAAGCTGTGGCTTGTCCCGAAGCAGATTGGTTGATTGACAATTGAATAACTTGTTTCACAACCGAATCCGCAGGTTTAGCACTTGCACAACCAACAATGCCATCGGCATGTGGTCCGGGTTTAACTTTGGGGTCGAAACTAGAACGCGGAGCATTGGGAATGATCTCATATAACAAACTGGATAGAGCATAAATCAAATCCAGTTCCTCTGCCCTAAAAATGGATTGTTCCTCATTTTGCACTCCAGATGTAGAAACATCCTTCGCTATATAAGGCAATAATGACTTAGGGAACCATTCGAGGAGGAATTTCAGTGGTATAAAGGCTTTAATCAAACTCTTTCATCTACGCCGCTCTTGGATATGATCCGAGATATGTGTGGCTTTATCCTACCAAAATTTCGACAAGAGTTCCATACCAACATCATAACGCATTGGTAGCTGGAAGTGGTTAAGAAAAATCATCGCTAGGTAATCGAAAAAAGCAAATGCCCCCCTAGGTATATCTATATACCATTTCATAGCAGGCCCTGTAAGGGTGCGTTGAAACAACCTTAAACAAAATCGAATCTTGGTGTAAGGAATTTGAAGAGCACCATAGGTGAAAAGTAGTAACATGTTCGCTCAGATCCTCTCTCGGTTTGCCCTCGAATTTGGGTATGTCTGAGGGAATCTTAGTACGGACAGCCGGCCAAGCCGGGTCATGAGCTACAGGATCGTTCGTCAATCTCAACAAGTCAGGAAGATTTAGCGTTGCTAGGAAAGGGAGCCTAGGATGATTAGGTCGATGGACCGCTCCCTGATAGTTCTAATTTACATAGGTCTGATTACCATAACCACCATGGCCTTGGCCATAGTGCCCTCCTCCCGTTTAACCCATATAGAGTGGCATGGAAGCACCATAGTGTGGTGTTCCTTGACTATTCGAAGCTACAAAGCCGTAATTTGGAGAGTAAGTGGGTTGTTGATACCCGCACCCATAAGGTGAAGAACCCTGCCCATATTGCGTCCCATAATAAGGTCCATAAGTCATCGCATGAGATGTCCCATGAGACACTCTGTAAGTAGGGATATACACCCCGAAAGTAGGAATATACATTCCGGAAGTAGGAATATACACTCCGAAAGTAGTAAAATGACCTCTAGAAGTATGAACACAACCTCCCGAAACAACGGGTGGTACTTGAACTTGAGACACAACTAGTCAAGTAACAGCAGTACAGACCTGAATCATCGCAACGTTTAGACCCGAAGGACCACGTGAATGAGGTGGAGGGTGAACATTCGAAGAACTAGGGACAGAGGACGAAGGGACCTATGTAATTATGTACGTGTTTTTCCCTATAGTCACTCGTCTCGGATCTGGTATCCTAATAGGATCACTAGCCCTAGGCCTAGGAGGAATATTTGATGTAGCTTCCACCGCCGGGATGGAAGGTGCAATGTGAATTGTGCTCCCAAACCTCTCCACATGGTAAGGAATGAGAGTGATCCCAGGCATAGTGTTAGGCTCAAACTCCGACTTGACATGAAATGCCAAATCATGTGTGGGAAAACCAGACATACCATAACTATCATAACTAGTGCTTGCGGGTTCAAAACGAGTCTCATCAGCTTCTGGAATTCCATACCGGTGATGCATAAATGGGGGATCAACACTAGAGTAAGTAGGTCTATCATGAAAAGTACCTATCTCAGAAATTACAGGACCTAACTCAGTCAAATCAGGTGAAGGATCATAGTTAGGAGTAAACTCCCCATCTTCCACTTGAATGGGAGAAGGTGGTTCAGGAATACCTTCAACATGGTCTCCCATTGTGTGTGAATCAATGTGCGAAGTCGTCCGCCTAGACTGTCTATCACTCTCTCTCAAAGGAGGAGGAAATGCAGAAGGTGAAAGTCCTGCTAAATGATGAGAACAGCTAGGAACCGCACCCGAATCCACAATGACTCAAAAAATATAAAAGACTCTCTATCTACGCAAACCCCATGCAAGCTAACATGCAGAGAGCATGCACCAATAAAATCTAAAGCCAAACATAAGCAATCAAGGGTAGGATAAATGAGCTCCCGAATGAAGCAGGTGTGTCTCGCCTAGGAGAGGCTTGAGAATCCCATACACAACAAGCGGAGGTACATAACCAATTGTTGTGGCCCTAAGCTTCAACACGTAAAGCAACTGTGTTTTCCGACCCCAACCTAGCTGGGACACTCGCAGAATAACCCCTGCAGAGTACCCCCTCGATATCCTAGGTAAGGTCACTAAGGTCACCTCAATATAATCAATGCTCAGGCGGACAGTCGCAGGAGGGATTGACCGTATGGGCAAGGTAGAAAAGCCCGAAACTCTCGAAAGAACCCCCAAATACGAATACAATCTTGGAAATATCTTTGGTGCTACTCAGTTATGACTAGGGGTCATCCCAATCAATAACCGCTCACACTGCCTCGTGCTTAACTCCCTTTTGAGAGGAGGATCCTGAGAAACACTGGTTATACCAAGGAATTTCACACACACACCTGGACAGACACATACATGTTGTTGTTTAGTGGTCTTGGAGAATTTACTCACAATGAACTATTCCAAGACCCTAAAACCTAATCTTGTTAGTGAACCCTATCAAATAAAATAGTGTAGTTCATTTTAATTAAGTGTTGATTTTAATTGGCTTTATTACTCAAAAGAGGTATATGGCCGTGCAACTAATGGCGTTATGACACAACATGAAGCGAAATGCACACCTAACAATCAATGCAAATGCATTGTGTCCATGAAAAACAGGGTATGCTGCTATGTGAAATGCACAATTTCCTTCGAAGGATAGATGCAATCTTTCCTATATGAAATCCTGACTAATACTCCAAAGCAAATCTAGTGCAAGTACTATGCAAAATGCAAGATTCAATGCATAATGATAATCAAATATTTTTGGATTTTTTGAAATAAAAATGAGATAGTAAAGCAAAAGAATGGTTCTACAACCCCCAGAATCTGCAAGCACACTCAAGCAGCACTCAAGCAAAGTACTAAGGTAAAAGAAATCTAATGCACTAATCCCAAAACAAAAAGTAAAAAATGCAATGACAAGAACATTCTTCAAAAAAAAATTTTACCCTAAAAAAACGTTTTTGGTCAGAAACAGAGGTGTATATAGACTCTAGCAGTATCAAATGAGACTCAGACATCATCCAAATTCACCCACCAACAATCAATCTTCCTCTATAAGGCAAAACTAAGGGCATACATGACTGTTCACAGTAAACCCGCATGTGTACGCAGAAATAACAGTGAAAATCGTGTATATACGCGACTGTGAGTCAAAAACTCGCGTACAGGAAGAAAGGTGCATAAAAATAAAGACAAACAGACAAGTTGAGACAAACTTCACATCAATCAGACACTACCAGGAAAACATACCCCCATACCCAACACAAAAACAAGAGAAAAAAAGAGCAATTCAAAGTCATTGAATGCCGATAGAAAACCCCCAAAGGACAACTACTAGGAACTCCCCATCGGAGTCGCCAATTCTGTTACGGAGAGAAATTCCTATGGCTTGGGGTACCACAACAGACAGCTTGACTCCAGAAATCAATCCTTTCCAATATGCAATAGAAATTAAATATCTAACACTAAAGGATCATACCTCGTACCTTATTCCGGATGGTTGAAATAGATCCCTGTTGAGCTTTCCAACTTCGGCTTGAATTGATGAATCACTTCCTCAACAACAAGTAAACAAGACAAGCATACTATATATGTTGGTGTTAGATCTATTCTAGCATATATAATCAACAATGTATAAGCATTTGAAATCATCCATGGATAAAATATTCATTCAAACATACATTATTGAACAAGAAAATATATTTCTATTAATATAAAATCAGATATTACAAACAAATACAACCTTTGTCGACACATCTGCGAATCGGAGAAACTGAATCCCCCACTTGGGCCTCCACCACCTCAATCCTCCATTTCTCGATAGCAAGCTCACAAGCAAAAGTAAAGTTTAGGAAGAACACAAAAGTGCTCCAAGGGACAAAGGGATGCAGACTCAAGCACAAGTTCCGACAACAATGGAATATAGTTTCTTTGCTCTCAATTCTCTTATGTCTTCAATGTATCCAAAGGGTTCCTTATATAGCTTTTCAAAGGGGTAATGAAGGTCAAATCCGAGCGATCTCAAGGCATACGGAAGGCCAGAAGACAAGTGAGTCAGATCCATGTCAAGGAAAACTCCAAAAGGATTAGGATTTTGTACACATCCTGATGTACGCGGTTTTAGGGGTCAAACCCGCGTATATACGCGATAAGGGGTTTAAAAGTCACGTATAGTAATTTTCACATGTTTATAGGGATGGTCTAGGAAAAATCAAAGGACAAAAAATGGTCTAAGGGGTCTAAGGAGTCTACAGAGGGACAGGGGGAGGCCATACAAGTGTGATTCACCTGGTGTGGTAAAATCAGCTATAACACCATCCATCTGGACCAGGGATTTTATCATTTACCAATCATAAAAACTTGAATACACCTTCCACTTCTGAAAGGGTAACATGAGAGCCAATCATTGAATCTGTGAACTGACATTTCTTCAAGGATTGTAATTTGCAACTGAAAACCTTGAACCATTGAACTAAGATATTTCTTGATAGATATTTTTATTGTAGTTTGCAACATAAAACTTTAAACAAGTTAAATTAGTAATATTTCTTCAAAGTTATTCTATCCATTAAAAGTATCTTCTACTCAAAGGAGTTTTGAACCTTGTTTGCTACATAAAACCTTGAATTGTGAACTGAGTGATCATTGTTGAAAGAAAACCTTGAACCAATGAAATAAGTGATATTCCTTAAAATTTAATTTCTTTTATTCTAGTTTGCAACAAAAAAAACCTTAAACGAGTTAACTAAGTAATATTTCTTGTGCACTGAGTGATGTTTCCTGGGAACTGAGGGATATATTGAATGTTATTCTATGCCTTTATAATCTAGTTAACCAAGTGATATCTCTTAAAACCTTGAACTAGTGAGCTAAGGGATATTTCTAGGAAGTTAATTTCATTGTAGTTTACAATAGAAACCCTTAAACCAGTTGAGTAATATTTATTGACATATGGTGTACTCAGTGATATTTCTTGAAAGTTTGGTATTTGTTATGAATTGAGTGATATTTCTGGAAAGTGATTCTATCCCTCAACATTCTACTTAACCAAGTAAAATCTAGGAACACTGTGATCTTTCAGGACCTGAGACACTAGGTTCATTTTGTAAAGTTGGGTGTTCTATAACTCATTTTTGATTTCTCTGAACCTGTTAGGGTGAAGAAGTTTCAAAAGATTGGGAATGCCCCTGAGGTGTCTACGGCTATGGGTTTCTTTGATGGTGTAGCGCAATCCAATATTGACTGTGCTAGTATGGTATTGTTTATCAGTAAGACAAGTTTTTTTCATCTTATGTTGGGTTGTGGTCCCAATACTAATACCAAAGCTGAACTAATTTCCCTTTGGGAACTACTCTTTCTTTCTTCGGCCTAGGGTCTTCCACATCTGAGAGAGTCTTCAGTGATTCTAGTATAATCATCAACCGGATTAGCAAAGTGGCCAACTTGCAGGTTTTAGAGCTCGAACACTGGTGTGTACGTAGTTTGGCACTCAAAGAAACTTTCCTTTGCATTGACTGTCAGCATATCTTCAAAGAAAATAATGAGCTAGTGGATGGCTTGTCCAAGGCGGGGTTACATATCCATATGGGGAATTATCTTTATCAAAATTTATGGATGGGATGATTGGTTTTCTCCTTCACTTTCAAGGTTTTTCACTCTTGACTTTATACTTTGGCTTCATTGGTGATGGGTGGATTATGGCTCTATTTTTTGCTGACTATGCGTTAGATTGAGAATATAGTTACTTACATACACTATTTATCTATGATTAGTTTATCTTTTGTTAAATTCAAGAGACATATTCAAATAATCACACAATTAATAACAACATTAGAACACTAGCATTCCATGTGGTGAAACCCCAACATGGGGAAACATCCACGGGCAAAGTGTTGAAGCTCATTAATGGAGAAAGAGAGATTACAAGATGGTAATGGAGAAAGAGAAATTACAAGATGATCTCAACCTCACAGACAACTCTCTACATTGTGCATCCCAACCATGCACTATATACTTCATGAATTTAGTTACATGAGTAAACCGTTGTGGGTTATGCCCGTTATGAGAAACTTTCTGTAAACATCCGTAATGAGAAAAATCCCATAAACAAATTAGATTAGTTGTCATTTAACAATCTCCACCTTGACAACAAAACGTACAAGTACTTTTTCCAAGACTATTTATCACATTTTCTTCAAACTAAGAGAAGCTACACACCAACGTAACTTCTCTAACAATACAGGTTTTGTGAACATATTTGCACTATTTTCTTTAGTATGGACCTTTTTCATATCTACTCCACCTTCACTAATGGCTTGTCTTACAAAATGATATTTTACATCAATATGTTTAGTCTTACTATGATAAACAAGATTTGTAGCCAAATGAATAGCACTTTGACTGTCACAGAAGACAGGCACACTGTTATGCAACCTTCCAATTTCTCTAAGCAGACCTCTCAGCCAAATTGCCTCTTTGCAAGCATGTGAGGCAGCAATGTATTCAGCCTCTATCATGGATAGAGCAACTGTGTCTTGAAGCTTTGACATCCAACTTATAGCTCCACCTGCAAGAGTAAAGACATAACCTGAAGTATACCTTCTCTTGTCCAAATCACCTGCGAAATCTGAATAAACAAAACCACACACAGAATCACTGTTACTATTAAAGGTGATACAATAGTCACTTGTGCCTCTTAAGTACCGAAGCACCCATTTCACTGCATTCCAATGTTCTTTTCCTGGATTTGCCATGTACTTACTAACAACACCTACTACATGTGAAATATCAGGTCTAGTACACACCATTGCATACATCAAACATCCTACTGAATTAACATATGGTACACGAGACATATAATCATTTTCTTCAACACTACTAGAACATAAACTTGAAGAAAGTTTGAAATGGGAAGCCAAAGGAACATTCACAGGCTTTGCCTTATTCATTTTGAATCTTTCAAGTATTTTCTCAACATACTTCTCCTGCGAAAAACTGAGCTTACCATTTTTTCCTGTCTCTGTGTATCTCAATACCCAAGATTTGTTTTGCAGCTCTAAGATCCTTCATATCAAAATTCCTAGCCATCTAAGCTTTCAACCTATTAATCTCGTCCATGCTTTTGCTCACAATAAGCATATCATCAACATACAATACTAAAATAATGAATATATCATTCAATTTTTTGAAGTATAAACAATGATCATACTCACTCCTAGTATATCCTTGGCTCAGCATGAAAGAATCAAACTTCTTATACCATTGACTGGGCGACTGTTTTAGGCCATAAAATGATTTCTTGAGCTTGCAAACTGATCTACCTTTCTGATGCTGTACAAAACCTTCTGTTTGTTTCATATAAATCTCCTCATCTAAATCTCCATGTAAAAAAACCGTTTTAACTTCTAGTTGCTCTAACTCCAAATCAATTAATGCAACTAATGCTAACACAACATGAATAGATACAAGCTTAACGACTGGTGAAAAAATCTCATGATAATCTATACCTTCCATCTGAGAGTACCCTTTTGTGACCAATCTGGCTTTGTATCTTTCAACCTTACCATCAACTCCTTTTTTCAATTTGAAGACCCATTTACACCCAACCATTTTTCTATCTTTGAGGAGTTTAACCAATTCCCATGTCTTGTTTTTCTCGAGAGAATCCATTTCTTCTTTCATTGCCACCTTCCACTTTGCATTGTCAATACAATCAATGGCTTCCTGAAAACAAGAAGGTTCTCCATCATTAGTAAATAAAACAGATGAAACAAAATCAGTATACCTCTTGGAGGTTTTCTCTCCCTTAATAATATTCTTGGTGTAGGCTGTGTGGTTTCCACAATTTCTTGAATTTCTTCCTCTTCTATGACTTCTCTCTCACTAGAAACTTCTTCTTGTTTCTTTGAGTCAATAGAAGATTGGTTCTCCAACTGAATTAGTTGTTTTGATATTGCATGTTCTTGTTCCACATCAACTCTTACACTTTTAGAGTTAATTAGAGAAGATTCATAAAAAACTACATCTCTGCTAACGACAATTTTGTGGGCAGTAGGATCCCACATCCTATATCCTTTCATAACATCATCATAACCAACAAAGATGCACTTATTTGATCTAGGGTCTAACTTAGAACGCTAATTTTTAGGAGTAAGTGCATAAGCTTCACAACCAAAGATTTTCAAATTTGAATAATCACAGGAGTGGTTTGTCCATACCTCTTCCAGAATTTTACAATCTATTTCCATTGAAGGTGACCGATTTATAAGATAACAAGCAGTAGAAACTGCTTCTGCCCACAGCTCTTGCCCCAAATTAGCATTACTTAGCATGCTCCTTGCTCTTTCTAGAAGAGTCTTGTTCATGCGTTCTGCAACACCATTTTGTTGAGGAGTGTATACATTTGTTTTGTGTTTGATGATCCCTTCATATTTACAATATTTTTCAAACTCCAAAGTAGTAAATTCACCTCCATTATCCATCCTTAAACACTTGATTGTTCTATTAGTTCTTTTTTTCAACAATCACTTTAAATTGTTTTAACTAATTAAACACACCAACTTTTCTTTTAAGGACATAGACCCAAACCTTTCTAGAAAAGTCATCTACAAATAATACATAATATTTTGCTCCCCCATATGAAACGATAGGAGACGGACCCCATACATCAGAATGAATATAGTCAAGTACACCTTTACTTACATGACTACTTTCTTTAAACTTTTGTCTACACTGCTTTCCATATATACAATGTTTACAAAACATAAAATTCGTATTACGATTCATGAATACCGGAAGCCCCTTTTCACTCATATGGCCAAGACGCTAACGCCATAGCTGAGTGGGTCTTGATTCTTCTTCAGATACTAATGCAGTACCATTAATTTGCGTTCTTCCAACTAATTTGTAAAGGTTTCCTGTCCTCTGTGCCCTCATGACCACTAAAGCACCCTTGGAAACTTTTAGAGTTCCATCAAAACCTGTAAACTTATGACCACAAGCATCCGATACTCCCAAAGAAATTAAATTTTTCTTTAACTCAGGTACATGTCTAACATCTGTAAGTGTTCTTATTACTCCATCAAACATCTTAATTTTAACACTTCCAGCCCCAACAGTTTTGCATGAATGATTGTCTCCTAAAAGAACTATTCCATCATTAACTGTTTGATAGGAAGCAAACTAATCTTTAAGATGACAGATATGGTGCAAAGCACCAGAATCTAATAACCATAACCATTCCTCATTACATTCAGAAATATTACAAACAGACAAGACCTCATCAATCATACCTGAATCAGAAGACTTAACTGAGTTTGCCTCTGACTTGGAGTCATCCTTCTTGGATTATTGTCTCTTCCAACAGTATTTCTTGAGATGACTAGTTTTGTTGCAGTACCAACATTTTAATTTATTCTTTTTTCCCTTTGACTTAGACCTGGAAGTACCTCTTGACTTTTCTCCTTTCTCCCTGGAACGCCCCAACCAAATCTTTTGGCGAAGAGGTTTCAAGAGTGGTTTTCTTCATTAATTCCTCAGACAATAATGCTCCAACAACATTGTCAAATTCTAAAGTATCATTTGTACTAAGGCTAATGGAAGAAACTACTTGACCCCAAGACTTAGGTAAAGTACATAAAAGATTCACTGCTTTATCTTCATCATCAATTTTAACATCCATACTACTCAACTAGAAAATAAGAGTGTTAAAAACATTTAAATGATTTGCAATTTTCGTACCTTCTTTCATTCTCATACCATACAACTTGTCGCTTCAAATAAATTCTGTTTGTTACTGATTTGGTCATATACAGACTTTCTAGTTTGTTCCACAAGCTTGTTGCTGATGTTTCTCCAATAATGTTAAATAACACATCATCCGCAAGACATAAACGGATTATGCTTAGCGCTTTGGCATCTAGATCCTCCCATTCATCATCTGTTATGGTGAGAGGTTTTTTCCTTTTCCCATCTAAAGCTCTTTCCCGTCTAAAGCTCTCTGTAACCCCTGCTGAACTAATAAATCTTGCATCTTTAACTTCCAAAGTTCAAAATTAACATCTTTGAAAAATAATTTAAACTTTTCAATCTTTTAAATTATTTTCAGCCCAAATGAAACAGCGCTCCAAAAAAAAATAAGTAGCACTTTATTCCCTCTCAGCCCAAAATTCTCTTAGCCCAATTAAACCTCTAGACTGTAATTCTGGCTTTTTTTCTTAAATATATATACAACTGCTAGTTATTTTTATTACTAATATATATATATATATATATATTCAACCTTATATCCAAAACTAATAACCTTAGCACGAGTATATATTTTAACCGTTGTTAATTTTCAGCAAAAAAACCAAAGCTTTTTTTCTTTTAACTTTTCAGCTCACTCCAAACTGGACTTTCCATACTCCCAATAAATAAATAAATATATATATTCCAATTCATCATGTGTTATGGTGAGAGGTTTTTTCCTTTTCCCATCTAAAGCTCTTTGTAACCCCCTGTTGAACTAATAAATCTGCATCTTTAACTTCCAAAGGTCAAAATTGTTTTTACCATTAAATTTTTCAATCTCAAACTTAGTGCTAGACATCTTTGAAAAATAATTTAAACTTTTCAATCTTTTAAATTATTTTCAGCCCAAATAAAACAACACTCCAAAAAAAAATAAGCAGCACTTTATTCTCTCAGAGCCCAAAATTCTCTTAGCCCAATTAAACCTCTAGACTGTAATTCTGGCTGTTTTTCTTAAATATATATATACAACTGCTAATTATTTTTATTACAAATATCTATATATATATATATAATATATATTCAATCTTATATCCAAAACTAATAACCTTAACAGGAGTATATATTTTATATTAACCACTGTTTACTTTTAACTTTTAGGCTGACTCCAAACTGTACTTTCCAAACTTCCAATAAATAAATAAATAAATATATATATTCCAAATACTTCCAATAATAACAATAAAAAAAAATTCTCTTATCGCCATAAAGCTTCTAGCTTTCATTTCATTCCAGTTGCAAATATTCACGTCTACAATAGTCCACAATAGTCCACGGGGACTGAATTCTCCACCCGCCTCACCGTCCATATAACCAGCAGGCTTAGCAATCTTCACCAAGCAATGGCATGCTTCACGATCTCCAGGTCACGTCCCTTCAACCTCGGTGAGCACTTCACGGTTCTTCACAGCCAGGCCTCGGTGCTTCAGGGTTCTTCAAAGCCAGGCCTCGTTGAGCACTTCATCTGCAGACAATATCTCCTTCTCATTTTCACGTCCAGGAAGTAGGTGTAACCTTTTCCTCTCTTCGTGCGGGCCAGCTACACACTGCTGTCACCTCCACGCTCAACGGTCGAGCAAAATGCAGGCTCACGATTGTATTTTGGTGGTTTTATTCTCATACGCTAGCTCTTCAATCTCTAGGCTTGTTCTCAAATCTAAACTTTCAGTCCTCCAGCATGTGGTCTCTTATAGCAAACAGCTAAATCTTTTTCTCTTATCCAATAGCTCTGACACCATTTGTTAAATTCAAGAGACACATTCAGATAATCAGACAATTAATAATAGCATTAGAACACCAGCATTTCATGTGGTAAAACCCCAACATGGGGAAACATCCACCGGCAAAGTGTTGAAGCTCATTAATGCAAAAAGAGAGATTACAAGACGGCCTCAACCTCACAGACAACTCTCTACATTGTGCATCTCAACCATGCACTATATACTTCATGAATTTAGTTACATAAGTAAACCATTGCCGGTTATGCCCGTTATGAGAAACTTCCCACATCCGTAATGAGAAAACTCCCATAAACAAATTAGATTAGTTGTCATTTAACATCTTTAGTATGTAATGTTTACATAGTTGAGGTTTGACATATGCTAAGAGGCTTCTTAAGATTTGGTAGTCTTCTTTAACAAATTGCCCGATGGGTGAGAACAATGAATTGATGATAAGGTCCACTTTTTATGCCTTTGTAACCTGTTTCTTTATATAAAAATAATGACTTTTTTTAACTTAAAAAAAAACCTAATAATATTTCTTATCCCTTTACCATCTATTAACTAAGTGATATTTCTTGTGTATGATATTTCTTGTCTTTTACACTCCAGTTAACTGAGTAATATTTCTTACAACTTATTGGAGCAAATTCAGAATTTTTTTTGTAATGGTAGTACCTTGTACTCCCATAAGTTTTAAATTTCGTTATTGAATTTGCCACAAAGAAGCCTTAAACCATTGAACTGAGTAATGTTTCTTGAAATTCATCGAGGCAAATTCAAATTTTCAGTACCTCGTTATTGTACTCGACAACAAAAGTTCAATTGGATGATAATCCTAGAGAGTATTTGACCAAAGAAAATTTGATAGAAGTATAATTTATTAGCTACACTAAAAACCCATAAACAAGGTTTTTTGCTTTTTCGATGGTGGAAGGCCTCACTACAAGAAAGGGACAACCTGACTGCTGTCCCAAAAAGACTGCGGCAGGCAGGCTCACACAGAGTGCACTTAGACTGAGAAGGGCTGACACGACGTCCATGATTGGAACACAGTGGGAACTAAACCACCAGTATTTGCAAAGTGGCCTACCACTGCTTAATATAAACAAGGCACTTGGTAGATTGGCCTACTATCTTCTTAGTTTATCTTTTGTACTCTAAAAAAGACATGATATCTATGGTTACTTGGTAGATTCTGAATTTGGATGGATCAATACTGGTTTAATATCTAAATCTCTGGTATGTACTAAAGTCATTTAAATCTGTTATTTAATCTAGTTTATTAATGTTTTAACTAGCAAATTTTAATTTCATTAAATTTTTATTTTTAATTAATTAAAATATATATCCTAGACTTAGCTGCCTAGCCTATATAGAAAGCTCCTCTACTCAAACTTACATGGCACATTGTAAGATCAATTAAAGCAAAACAATCATGTAAGTTAATAGCAAAGAAAAAATGTATACAAATGAGAATTAAAAATAAATGACCTTATTTAAAGGAAAAACTGAGAAATGAAGTTGCTATGGGAACTTGTTACAAATTAAAAATAAAAAAAGTTTAGAAAAATATGTCACACCCATTGTTACATTGACAAAGGTATTCAAAAAATGGAATTTACTTGAAAAACTGAAAACTATGTATGAATCGAGTGGACACAATATCATGCTGTACCTTAAAAAAAAGGAACGTATGAGCTTAAGTTGAAGCCAAATGGGTCCATTCCAAGACATATCCCTAGATTGATGGACATTCGATATAAGTTTTCCACTATCAGTAACAAAATTGAGTACAGAGAAATGGTCCTTGTAATTTTGAAAAGTTTTACACAGAGATATAAGCATCTTATTCCTATTATAAAAAACACTTGCAAAAGTCAAGAGTTTGGCATTGAAGAAGAACTAAATGGGATGTTGAAACGGGAGATTTGAAGAAGAACTAAATGGGATGTTGAAACGGGAGATTTGAAGTAGCAAATTCGAATATGATTGTCGAGAAAATACTTTTTCTTATAAAGAAAGAAAGATGTAGTATAAGAAGAACCAGGATTTCAAAAACTTGTTTTTGTTCATGGCCACATTTTGCCCAGCAATGTTAGCATATAAAGATACAGGAAAAAAGCATAAAAAAATGTAACCAAACATGGGAGAGAATTCAGCACTTGTACATGTGTGAATGATGTAGAGACATATATTTGGATTCTTGGTTTTGGGTGCTTAAGACATATGACTTCAAATAAAGAATAGTTTTAAAAATTTGGAAAGGGATCTTTGGTTTTGGGTGCTTAAGACAGATGCTTTCAAATAATGAATGGTTCTTAATAAAGAAATTGACGAGGGAGTGCAAAATAGAAAGATTAAGATAAAGAAACATGGATTTGATGAAAAGATTATGCAGAGAGCACAAAATAGAAAAATTAAAGTTAAGAAACATTATGTTTAAGATGGATTATGATAACTGAAAATAATTGATATTATTCTTTCTAGTATAGGATTGGTAAGAAAACTTCTCTCATTGAATCAAATTTCCAAGGAGTGTAAGAATTGGATGGTTGAATTAGTGTTAGTATTGGGATGATAAATTGGCAAGATTTGGTTGGTTAGTGTCATAAGACCAAAATTTGATGGTTGAACTAGTACTGAGATGATAGGTTGTTAAGATTTGGTTAGCTGGTTTCATAAGACCATGTTAGTGTTAACCAAAATTTGCAAAAAAGACCTCAACTTGTTTGCACTGTATTCTTATTGTTATTATTTTAACTATAGAAAATGTTACTCCTTCACAATCTCAGAATACAATATACAATTCTATCTCAAAAACATTTCATCCCAGAATACAACATGTAATAACATAAACTTTTAACTTGAAACATCTCAATTCATTTTATTGAGGGTAAACATGTTACAAACATGATTTGAACGACTGGTTTCAAGAAAAAGATAAACATGTCACAAACAGTATTTAAATAACATAAACTTCTAACTCAAAAACATCTTGTTTCATTTAGGGTAATCATGTCACAAACATGATTTCAACAATGGGTAATTCTAACTCAAAAACATCTCAAGTAAACATATCACAAACTTGATAAAAAGATAACAACTTCCCCTCTTGTATCTTCAATGTAAACACAATTGATAACTAAACTTATTATCTAATGAGATTTGAACTTTATAAAAAAAGATAACAACATCTTCTGATATTCACTCAAGGTAAACCCTATTTACAACTAAACTCAGTGTCTTACCCTTGTTGAGGCAGTAGAAAAAGTTGAGATAGTTGTCATTGATTTTAGTGAATTTTGTCGATATTTTTTAAACAAAATACAACTAGTTGCTCCATTCATTTAACACATTTTCAAGTCTGAAATGTTGTTGATGCTTCTATTTCTCAATAGTTTTTTTTGTAATTAGGGGAATGTACAGTTTGGTATACTTGCATACTTGTCCAGATATTTTTGTGATGGCATCTCACATACTTGTCTAGATATTTTGTGATGTCATCGACACCAGCCATTTTTAGAATCGATTTTTTTGTAATTAGGGGAATCGACAACTTGAAATACTTGAAAGTGTCTAACGATTCTGGTGGACCACCAATATACCCCTAAGTGTACGAACACTGCCCCACCCTTATTACACAGAGTAACTTCAAACCAATAAAGTTGCAAAAAATGCCTAGTAACAATACACTCTTTTATCAATTAATCTACACCATCTGCACCTCAAGTCTTTTTCTTCTCACTTTGAATTCTCTGTTTTGCTTCACTCATATAAACCAATTACGTAATTTCCCAGATCTCAAAGATTTATTGCACAGCTTAATTTACTTAAACTAAGTTTCATTGAGTCTTCTTGATCAGGTCTTTTACATCATCTAATTATTCTGTGCGCCCTCTGGTTTGCTTTGCTTAAACTTGTCGCTTCAATTTCTAACTTGTCTCTCTATTTCTGCTGCAATGTTAAAGTCTATAGACTGATTCTGACGCATTGAGTGTGTCCTTAGATGTGCAGCTTTTGAAATACTTAAATTCTCATCACAAATTCCTTGTGTCCACAGGTTGTTCGGCTTTTGACATAATTAAATTCTGCTGGAATTTTTTCATGCACCATTACCAATAAATCCGCAGTTGTTCTATGCAACGCTACATGATCAGTCAACAAAGTATTATGGTTTGTTTAAAAGATGATGGTGCCTTTATGAAAAGAATGAGATGCGAAACTTAATAATTAGAATATTAATTTTAATATGAATATTTAATTTATTGCACATAAGGATGAATAAACTATTTAAATATATAAAAGTATTTTAATTGGCATGTGTATATTTTTAAGATATAAAAATTAATTTGTATATATACTATGTTTTTCTTGAAATTCTAAATTTATTATGTATATTTAGACTTTTGGAGTTAAATCACTTGGTAAATGTAAAACCTCAGTTTTGACCTAGTGGTATTGAATTGCATATAATGTAAATATTGTATTTAATTGTAGTGTGGAGTTAAAGGCAAATGTCCCACCATGGATTTAGTGTCTTATGTATCGGCGATTAAAATCGATAGCGATGGTTTATGTGCTAGCCATGCACAATATGTTTGAGACATGTAAAATGCAAATTAATAAAAATACCACAACTAGCTATGCGTCGCAACATTAAAGAGATGGGGGCATGATTTCACAAGGAATAAGGAGGAGAAATATCTAAACCTTTGGGCCAATGGGGAAAAGCCAAATGTCAAAGGGTAAACCCATAAAGTTGTCAACCACCTTTTTTGTATTTTATGCGCAATCATCTAAAGTTGGTGAAAAATTGCCTTGGGATGGGAAAGGTATGGAGGTCAAATTCGAATTTGGGAAATCACCTATTTTTGGAAAACGTGTTTTTGGCTTCTTGGGCAAATAAATGCTTGGAATGTCTTCCCAAGCCATTAGGCACCCATGCGTTTTGCTTCCTCATGCAGCTGGAGATAGCTGGGATCCTCCCTCGACGTTTTTGTTGTGGTTTTCCTCATTGACATGGTTGGGAAATCCCATTTTTGTTTTGTTGAGTGAATGTGCAACAAGAATTCACATTTTGGGGGTTTCAAGAGGTCATTTTTGGTATTCCTTACGCAGCTGAGCTTGCTGGGTGTTTTCCCTCACGATTTCTGATGTTTCCTCATTGTTCCATGCCCATAAATTCGTTTTTGTGTTGCTTAGTGGTTAAGAAGCCAAGATCTCCCGATTAGGGAGTGAATGATGGTTGTTTTTGCTCTAGCAATGCTCAGAGACATTTTTTGAGTTCATATTTACAATTCAGGGGTTTGTGGTGGTTGAATTGCCTCCATAATGTACAAGAACGTTTCCTGAAAACATAATTGCTCATCGTGGGTCATTTTTTCCCTCTTTACTAGTCTGTTGGGTTGCAAACCCACCCCTTTTGGTTATGTTTTGTGGCTGGGAGGGGAGACCCATGTTTCAGTGTGAATAGAGGTTGCTTTTACCTTGGGAAGGCCATCAAACGTTTGCTGAGTCGATTTGGTCATGTGGGTTGTTTTTCCCCATCTTCCATTTATGTATGTGGTTGCCAAATGTTTCTCTAAAACCAAGTAATTGTGTTTAGTTGTGAAGTGCATGATGGTGTTGCCTTGGCTAAGTAAGTCCAAGGAACCCACCTGTTAATTGGTTGACTATGTGTTTGATGTGAATTTAGGCTTGGCCGAGTAAGTCCAAGGAACCCCTATGTAATTGGCTTGTTTCCTTACACTACAACAAATCCTGGAATTAGCATCCCACTTAGCGTCCATTTTTAGTGTAATTTTTTTTACATTAAGTGGTCAAACTAGACGCTAAATCGGACGCGTCATGGACAAAACTTAAAGCGTCTCAAAAAAGTCTTTTTTTGCTTCCTAAATAGCATCCTTTATGATGTCCAAAATAGCGTCTATTTTTTTGCTTCCAGAATAGTGTCCAACTTTGCTTCCTAAACAACGTCGATGTTTGATTCCATAACAGCGTCCAACTTTGCTTCCTAAACAACATCAAGATTTTCTTCCTAAATAACGTCATATTTTGCTTCCTCGGGAGTGTCTTCTTTTGCTTCTTAAATGACATCCTCGTTAGTGCCATATTTTCATGCTTAATAGAACTATGTCAGCATCCAAATTAGCACCCAATATTGCATCCATTTTTTCTACCACTTTAGCATCCCATTTTGCACCATGTTTTACTTCGAAAATGTGTCAATTTTCGCTTCCAAATTTGCACCAATTTTTGCTTCCTTTTTTACATCGTGTTTTGCTACCAAAATGAAGCCAAATATTTCTTCTATTGTTGCACCATATTTTGCTTCCTATGTAGCGCCATGTTTGGCTTCATCATTAGCACCACGTGTTGCATCCTTTTTAGTGCCTAGTTTTCCATTTCTCATGTTTTGGCCACTAATTTAGTTGGTTTTAGTAATTTTATATATAAATTTTGGTCATTTTGTTTGGTCACCTATCTCTTATGTTTCGCTTACTAATGTAGTTGTTCTTAACTTATATTATAATATCATTAGGGCATGGAGGAATTGAACCACCAACCTCCTACTTGTAAGGCAGACGCTCTTCCATTGAGCTAGAACCCTTTAAGAATTTGGAAACCTAACTTACAGAGTCCTCTATAATAGTAAAAAGGATCAATACACAACTTTGAGTATCTAATGGTTGAAAAATGATGATAGATTGTATAAGTTCACAATATATGATCAAGCAGGTTATGATATCCATAAACCTTTTCTAGAAATTTTGAACAAAACTCAAGAAATTGGCTTAATGGGATTGCAAAAATCACTATTCTCTAGCAACCGTAAGTGTACCACTATATGAGAACTATATACAACAATTATCTTAGTGTGGATGCCAAGCATATAGTAGATAAGTATGATCATCCTAGAGCCATGTATAAGTGGAGCAACAAGGAGAATCAAAAGAGGACGATCAACCCAATAGTTGGTGGTTCACATGGATCCTATCCACCATGGGATGAGCAAAGTTCCTTCTTCCATCAAGCTAATGAGTATCCACAAGGAAAAATGGTTAGGATATATTGTGATGCCAATTCATAATGTTTATTTGCTTCCCAGGGTGATGTTGTAGCGCTTGCACTGGGAGATCTACATGATCCCCAACAACATTGGATATAAGCATATTCACGGGGCCATAGAGTATATAGGATGAGGCTGTATTTTTATATTTTTCTTTGAAAAACCAAGCATGAATTGAAACACTGGGAGAAGGAATAGAATTAGATATACTTAACAAACTACAATCATGACAGGGCATAGGACTATACTCTATAGTCATTGTGTAGATGTTGGAAATGGGTATAACTGCCTAAGGACTATGAACAACATCCATTTAAATATGAATGCAAAACCTTCCATGTCAAAGGAATACTAGATGACAGTGAGCTTACTGTTTCTAACACAAAGAAACAAAGAAGCCAAAAATGGAAGCTCCAAGGGGATACACATAACATTAGAATGCAAAATCAACACCCTAAAGAAGTTCCATCTAAATTTTGCATTGTAAACAAGAAAACATTCATAATATAAAAAAACATTGACTATTATCATAAAATAGGTCATATTTCACTTACCTATATCACAATGTGATTACTCTATTGGCTAGGTTTCCATTTTGGTCACTACAGAAAGATCCTGTCATGAAAAAACCATAATATTTAGAATTTCATTATTATCAATTGGCAGATAATATCATATTTATAGCATAAAATGCCATGTTCAAACACTTGTTTCAATAATCATATCTCATAATGAAAAAAAGAGAAGAAAATAGATATATAAAATCAAGAAATTATCTTTGATGTCCCAATGCAAAACTTGGTTGATATGACATTGCATACATTTCTTTAACAACACAACTTACATCATACAACATAATGTAGTGTTTAGATATTAAGAACCAAAGAAGGGTTGCATTATTGAAGACTTAACAAGCATGTTTGGTTTTTCTTTGATTTGATGTTTGCTTCTCCAACTAAAAATTTACATGATGTGATATGCTAGTTATATGTCTTAAGGGAAAACTCGCCACACCTCTTCATTCTTCTTTCTCTGTTTGTATGTTTTCGTTTTAACAGTATAGATGATGCTAGACCCCTTCGATGTTTAGATGAAAATGTCAATTGTCTATGTTCTAGCATTGCTTTTTTGAGAAATGATAAGGGAAAGCTTGATGCTTGCTTTTACACTTAAGAGGAAAGTTTGTATTCAATTCAAGCACACCCAAACATGAATGTTAGGAGGAAATTTTTTGGGTTTGTTGTTTACATTAACTCTAATATATTTATTTGTCAGAAATTCCATTGAATAATGCTACAAAAGCCACAAAACTTTGAATCTAAGCAAAAACCAAGAACAAAAACCTTAATATAGAATCTGCAATATAAATCTTTCTAGCTCTGAAAAGAAATACATAAAAGCAAACAAGTGTTACAGGAGAACCAGTACAATATTTCTAGTACAACTCTCATACCTACTGCTCAAATAGGTGCACTCGATGAGTTTATATCCTACATGAAAAAACACAATGACCAGGGCGCTTCGGTACGGGCCCTTCCCTTCCAGCTTCTAATTAAAAAAGAAATCCTAGTAAGTGCAGCTTATATATGAATTAGAGGCGATCCCTAAGCACTACTTCTCTTAATTCCTAGTCACTATTCCCACTCGAGAGATCCTGCTGCTGCTCTCCCGCTTATCAAGCAGCCTTATCATGTTGCTTAGCTAGAGACCACACATGAAATTCAGAGGAAGAATGCGATGAAGAAAACGAAGATAAGGAACTTTGTAGCAGCTTTCAGTCATTATCACTCATTTCATTTTCATTTTCATTTTCATTTCAATAGTGGTTTGGATTCCAAAACTTTTATCTTTGTTGGTTGTTTCTTCTCTTTTCTATTTGAAGGACTGGCTTTACGAAAACACCACACGAGAGAAGAGAAGATATTATGTTACCCATGTTACAACAGCGCAATTAAGTCTACAGTCACACGAAAGACGGAGACATGCCCCCCGCCTTGCAATATTGATTGGTAGGGACGAAAGGAGATCATTGGGAAAGGACAGGATTTTAATCGATAGCTGCTTATTACTAGACGACGGATAAACAAAAAGAATAAGCAATAGTGACCTGACTTTCCTTGCAGTAGGGGTACGTCCCTTGCAAGGTTATAACATAGATGGTTAAATGACTCACTGACTTCCTTCGGCTTCGATTTTATTCTGGAGACAGAGTTAAGATGCAGTATTTCTTTTTATTCCCGTTGGTTAGGCGTTATAGGGCGTTAAAAACCTACAAAGACGTTAAGAAATTACCACTTATAGGTAAGGCTAGGTTTTTACCGTTTATCATCCGGATATGCCACCTTTCATTAGTAAATTTACTATCTGAGTAAGATCCAATAGGTTTTTATCATGCCACCCTTTCTCTCACGAATTGACCAGTTATAAGCCAGGAGCAGGGATCATGCATACAATTCATATATATGTTGCATCATGGAAACATTATGGGGAACACTGCATCAGGGTCCTTGATACGATTATAGGGGATGGGAAACTATAGTTCCATCAGCTTAAAAGGTCATCTTTTTCCTCTTGAGTGGATATCCTTCCATCATTCCATTCGAGGGGAAGGAAAGCATTATATTTACGACACAAATCCCTGAGGTAAACCCTTTATGTTGAATTCCCTGGGGTGGCCATTCTTTAACAGTTTTCCCTTACCCTCATTCCTGTAGGATAAGACATAACCTTTTTATATGGGTGAATTTAGAAGGGATAAGCTTGGGTAGGTAAGAGAGTCCCTTCTGTTTGGTGGGATTGGATAGCTAGCCCTCTAAAATTTTCCTGGTTTTTTGATGAGCTGCTTGGTAAGAGAAAGAGACTGAGATGTTTTGCTCTGGTGATTAGGTAATGGTGATTGCTACGCCCTTTAATGCTATATATATATATACACTAAGGAGACCTAGTTTTAGAAATAATCAAATCTTTTACATTTGTTATATTTAACAAGGAGGTAGCTCCCTTGCCCATTCTTCAAAGCACCAAAATAACTGACCCTTAAGCTACCTTTTATTAAGGGGACCAGGAGAGGAGCTGCATTAAAACATATTTATGTGATTGGGTTACTCCTTGGATCATAAGTGAAAATATCCTAACTCGTGCGGTATAACCAAATTATGAGCCAGCCATTGGAATACTTTTAGTTTAGCGTGCCCTAGGTCGTTTACATTATATGGTTTGGGAAAGTAACTAGCTTTCAGATAAAGATATTGGCTTCCCTGGATGCTTCCACCTTTGCTCTTGGTGGGTGCTTTTGGATTAATGGTTTAAACCACAACTACTACTACTGTTTTTTCAAGTGCTTCTTCAACAGGTTATTCAACCGGATCAATTGTAACTGCTGCTCCCACGGGTGATGGTTCAAAGTCAACAATGATACATGCAGGTGCATATTTGGGCATGCATGCAGGCTCTGGCGATGTAAACACCTCAAATTGTATATTATCTTTTCTATGTGGTGCTTTACTGACCAAAAAATCGTGTCTGGATGACATAAAAAATGGTGAGTTACAACTGACAAGCGGAATGAAGTTCACGGGCGCTCATAAAATGTAATTGGGCATGTACGGAAGTCCATCCGCGATAGAGCATAAAATACAGTCTCTAGACAATCCATGTTCATTGAAGATATGTATATATACTTTTATATGGTTTACTTGTTCAATTATGTTCAACAAATGCATGTTGCCATCCATGAAACTCTCTGTCCCTCCAACAACGACAAAATTTAGCATGCATTAAAGAGCATAAAGAGCTTGAGCTTGTAAGTCTTTGCTTGGTTTGCATTTATGGTGTGTCCATACATATATTTTTGTAAATTTGCTTAATCTATTTAATTGGGGATGAGACAAATAAAGAAAAAAAAACGTTACTAAATTGCATAAGAGATTTACAGTACCTTGTTCAGTCTGTGGGATGCATAACAGAGATTTATAATACTAGCAACAACCACATTAAATTAATAATGTGTCTGGATACGTCGATAGGCGTAAATTTAAGCACATACTATAGGGAAAACATTAATAGAAAAAGTATGTGCCTAAATTTACGCCTATCGACGTATCCAGACACATTATTAATTTAATGTGGTTGTTGCTAGTAACCAGTGCGCGCATAGACATATCTACAAAATACTAATAGAAATAATATTTTTTATTTAATTATAATATATAATAAATAATATTAAATATAATAATTACCATATTATTTAATTAATATAAAACATAATATACTTAAAATATTATTAATATAATGTTTTTCTGTATAATATATATGAAAAAAAGTATTAATAGAAATAAAATTGTTTATTTAATTATAATATATAATAAATAATATTAATTATATTAATTACCATATTATTTAATTAATATAAAACATAATATACTTAAAATATTATTAATACAATGTTTTTGTGTATAGTATATATGAAAAAAAGTCATATATACTATACAATGTTTTTTTATGTTTTATTTAATGTTTTAATGAATATAAAACATTAAATAAAACATAAAAAAAGTAAAATATTATTAATACAATGTGTTTTCCTATAATATATATGAAAAATATATCAGGAAGTTAATTACATCCAATATTATTTATTTTATATTTTAAGCATACTTTATTATTTAATACCTTCACAAGTACTTATTTTAATATCGATTTGTAATTAA